>JAHLJT010008446.1:5808668-5858814 GCA_031308135.1 Acheta domesticus | reverse complement strand
AGCCCACCCCGGGTCTTCTGTCCCCTAATAAAGTACAAATGCAGGGGAGCACGGTACACACACGACTACTTTCTTCGAGCTATCTCCCTTACGACCAGTGTCCGCGCGTGCCTTGCCCTCCCCTCCCCCTTCCCTTCCCCTTCCCCCTCCCTCGACGCGCCCAAAAATACTCGAGGCCCTTGCTCCCGGCTGACTCCTCGCGCCCGCCCCTCCTCCCGCCACGCCCCGCGCCGGGCAATGCAAACGTGCGCCCCCTGCCCCTTTGCCATGCCCTTCAGCGCCAACCCTTTGCCCCCTCCGCTCAGAAAGCAACCGTCACCCAGCTCACTTTAGACCGGGAGAGATGGCTCAGTGCATCAACTCATGTCACTGTAGTCCTCTGACCGGGAGGGCCTAGCTTCCACTCCCGACGGCCGCCGCGGCGGCAGGATTTTCGACACTAGCTTCTCACGTAGGTCGAAGTCTAGTCTCACCTAGGTCATTCAGTCGCTGTCCGGAGGAGAATTCTAGCGGCCGGCTGCTCTGATCGGTAGTTTTCCGTGGTTTCTCCCATCAACACTGTGCCATAAAAACTTCCTAAGTGAAACGTCCTTGACTTTTCTTTGCTTCCCTCAAATTTATATCGTAAGTGATAGTAATATGTCATATCGCATCCAATTCTCTATACAGAGTCAGAAAAACGAGCTTATACACATTATTTTATATTTAAAATTAAATTAATAGCTTCTGAAAATTACAGTGTGCGCTAAGGGTGTTTGCTCGTAAAGTGTTAAAAAAAATTGCTATTTGTAATCGTTTCATTAAGGAAAAATGACAGAAATTAGTTGTTTTTTTTAAAGTCTCCTATATTGTGTCGAAACTCTGGCATCGTTAGGACCAGTGCGTGGAACCTCCCGGCCAGGTCATCCAGGCCATGGATGAATACAAATTTGAGTGGTCGCGACTATGCGGAAAAATAGTTTTGTGAAATCCTCTTACTGCGGGGCCAGGCATTTAAACCTCTCCAGAAGAGGGAAATGTGAAAAGCCGTAGCAAGCGGATTCACGATAGGATTAAACCAGCCTCGGAGATGAGAGAAGATGCAAGAAACGTCTGGAAGTAAGTCTTTTGTGCTGGCGACCGTCTGGTGTTGCAAACACGTGTTCTCTTTTTCGTCGACGGCAAGAAATAGCGTACGTTTTCGGGGGCTCGTTAAGGTTATAAGACATGCCATTTTTTAAAAGTTATTTTAACAAAATGAGAGTAAAGTGAATATAAGAACGAAATTCATTTGCATTTTTACCAAGTTCAAACAAAGTATTTCTCGAGGGACGGAAAGTCAGATCATATGGCACATCTGGTGAAATAGTAAAACTAGGTGCCAAGGTATCAACTATAGGACGAGTTTGTTTTTTATGAAGCAATGATGCTGTCTATCGGCTGCAATTCGTCTATTACACAATGTTCCTATCCTCCTATAATAGGGATCGTGTTCAATGTATTAAGGTTTTTAAGTTTTTGCTAGGAGCCGATAGAGAGTTTTGTTGCGTCTGTCTGCTTGGTCAATAGTTTTATACTCTGGCGCGTAGTAGTAGCAACATCGTTAGACAATATTTAATATATTCTGTAACGTTTTATTACAGGCTTGCGCAGGAACTTGGGGAACGGAGCTAAGTGCTGTGCACCTTCAGTTGTTTTTTTGTTAGTTTTTTTTTTTGTTATTTAAGGTCGCATCTACTACTAGGTCATTAGAGGCCACTATTGGATTTAATATTATGGTATGAGGATGAAACGATATGGTGGTGATAGGGAGTGAAAGGACGAACACATACAACCACGCTCGAGGTGGGACTCGAACGCGCGACCATTCGGTCCGAGATCACTACGGCACTACTTACGCTGCGCTCCTTTCGCTACTTACACTGCACGTCTAAGCGATGTCGGCCACGCGGCCGAATGGCGAGGAAAGAATGGGTATTCCCGCCTTCCCACAACCCCACGCATCTCATCCCCAAACCTCAGTGCACGTCGTGTTATCAGCCTGGAAAATGATAGTTCCGGAAGGTGATTGGGGCACCGCCACGGGGGCTTGAGGTGAAGGTCACGTGATTATCCCGATATTCTTCTCCGATTTAAAAAAAATCTGGAGGGTGGTGGCGCAATTTCGGCTTCAGATTCGGATTCAGCGCGTTAACATATATACAGAAGCATGTGTCAAGTCTGACATTTTTTAAAATTTTGTGTACCTGTGTTATTAATTGTTCTGTTAAATAGGGTGTATTTACAAGTTCAGATGCCTTTTGCCAAGAGTTGCACTTGTGCAATTTTGTAATTACTTTTCTTGAAGCATGTCTAATTTCTGTGCAGCTGCTGTGGATATTCACCTCTTAGGATGTGCTGGCAACTTATCACTGAAATTAACCATGTCTTGCTTCTTATCAATGCTACCCTGAGTTTCATGGACCATGGAGGTTGGTAAATCCACTATGGTTGATAAATCCACTACTTCAATGCGCTTCATTACTCTGCGTCTGTACGACCAGTCTCTGCCCCTAGACTGTTGTGTTTTGGTTTTTTTTGTATACATTGCCTATTACATTTGCCTTTTGCATTTTTCGTTCATACACAATATGTGGAATTTAATGTTCATTTGTATTTTACCTAATGTACTTGCTTGTACTTAATTTTATTTGTTTCGTATTAATAAACATTTAGCTTCTAAGGTTGTAAGTGTACAGTCACTTTTTGCAGTAACTTCTAACTATTATGTAAAGGTTCCTCCCTTTCTCTACAACTCAGGAACATTGAGATACACTTAGAACTTCATATACCTTTTCATTCATTTATAAAGAATTTGTAAGGCGTTCCTTGTATGAAAATATATTTCATCGCATTATCGTCGTAGAGTGTCGCTTGATCCTGGACGATTTTCTTTCACCGAAATTATTAGAATATCAGAAACATTCAAACAATGGTAAGAGAGGTATTCGAAACTCGTAGAGGCTAAAACAGCTCTCGTGTTGTTTTCAGTACCCTTGGAGGGAATAATGCAGCAGCGTTTTGCATAGCATGTAATTGCCAGTCATTTGTGTTTTTTTCTCGTTCTGTATTAACCTCTGTGGAACAAAAAAAGCAAGTTGTTCTCGCAGAATGTATTCGCTGCTGAGGGCCCTGCAATGGAAGGCGCGACAAAGGAGTAGTGGATGAATGTGAAAGTTGTGTGTTGAGTTCTTGAACAAATTATACTTTAATGAAGGGAAAGTACTGAGCGAAACTGTTTTTGCAGAATGTGCTCGTTCTTTCCTTCGTAGAATGCAATTATCGTAATTGTAAAGAAGAGATTACGAAGACGTCTGGTGAATACTGCTCACAAAAAAGGGAGTACGTAAAGGCGAAAATATATTGTTTCACGTGAACTAAAATGACTATGAATTAGAGTGTACAATGCACTTAAATAAATGGCTTTTCAAATACAAACAGGCTTGTAAAATTTGGAGAAGAAAAAATTTAATAAATAATTTTTGCTAATATTTCGATATTCTTGACAGAAAAAAACTAGTGTGCGGCAACAGCACATATTTTCTTGTATTGTTCGTAACTGTTACGTTGTATTGTAATTGTTAGTAAACCTGCAAAAGTGTTTCCAATCCTCAAAATATTTCGCAGGGCTTGGCCACACACAGATAATTAAGTTCTACAGGACAAGTCTTAAGTTACTAATCTAACATCTCTAAACAACGGTATGAACGGAACTTCAACTCCGTTGAAGTATCGGAATAAATGGTTTGTTTTTGCATTTCAGAAAAAATGGTTTAATGAAAATCGAACCTGTCCCTATTTTATAAATGTTCTTTGATAAATTCGAGTAAAAGTTTAAAGAAATTCGGAGCCATTTTTGAGAAAATTTCAGTGTTGGTGGGGATTTATTTAAAAAGTAAAACACTCGTTTTAAATTCAGGGGAACACGTCACAAGTAGGGACGTATTCAGAGAAACACATCGTCTGGGGAATATAAAATTAGCTGAATATTTTATTGTACGTACGGTATAACCGTTAGCTTGTTCGTAGACGGGTGAACACACATTTCTCTGTAAATCATTTTTTCGGAGTCGAAGATCAACAAATCTTGGATTCTAACTACCCAGCATATTAAAAAAGTAATTTACTACACACAGGTTCAAAACTACCCTTTTTCGGTATCAGAGGCCTTTAATTCGCGATTTCCTGCTAAAGAAAAACGAATTTTCTCCGTACTAAGTAGTTAATATTCGAGAAGAAAAAATGTTTTTGTAACACATTTTTTACGATTCGTTCATAGCTACCGTTTCTACCAAGATAAAGAGTTGTGTGATATATCACTTCCAGGAGGGTGAATCAATCCGTCCTCTCACTAAATACGATACTAGTTTCCACTAGGTATCGAAAGATGCTGTCACTTCAGACAATTACAACAAATTACATCTCATATCTCAGTGTCTTCTTATGCAATATTTATAAAAGTAAATATTTACTAAGTCCATTGTGGTGAAATTATAAATATTGTACTCGCTATTTAGCAAGTATAATATTTATTTATTATTATACTCGCTATTTAACGTAAGAACTAATAAACTGGTATATTTGCACAAGCTCAGTACCAAAATATTGTACTTTCTGTTAATGGTATTGCAATCCAGAAAACTTCTGCTGAATGACAAAGAAAGATGAAATTAGATCTAACAAGTAAATAAAATACAGGAATAGAGGAAACAGCGAATGTTTTAAAACCATACATGCGAAAGAGGAAAAACATTGTTCATTACATTATTGGAAAAATGTATTGTTCCTTTCTCTCTATACTACATCTACGTCGAAAAAAGACAGTATTGTAATGCTGCTGCGGGAAACCGAGATTTTTCGACTGAAAAACTTCATGCCGGGCTCTTGTAACTAAAAAGTGAATAAATCTTGTTCCTATGTGTAGTAAATTATTTCCTCTAACACGTGTAGTCACAATCCAAATTGTGTGTGTCCTTGATACCGACAAATCTATTGGCGGTCCGTCCGTCCGTCCGTGGACATGTGGGTGTTTGTACCTTTTTACCCAATTAGGGGGTCCGTTTCATAAGTAACGGCCGTGCCCATAGTTCATTGTCCCCCAAGTTAGAGGCTAAGGTCTAAGAGTTCCCTATCAGCTCTCTTTCCACACGTTGGACGCATAATTCTGTAAAAGCTAAACTATTGGGTAGAGAAGGGGGAGGATAGCGAAGTGGGGGTGGTGATGCGGAGGACTGTGATGGGGCCTTCTCTATCCAAAGTAATTCATGCCGCGCCGGACCGTGCTGCCCGGGACGGGGGGAGAGGGATTGCGCTGGTAGAATGGATGGAATCTGAGTTGACTGGGTGAAGCAATCATGAAATTTACATTGCACATGTTTTATTTCAAAATAATCTTAGACACTAAGTGAAATGGATGAGATGTTAATGATGAAAACAAAGTGATGTGGTTATGAAAATTATTTACAATTCGTGCTACATTTGTTAATTGCACTGACAGGAATTGTCACAGTGTTCCTGGCTAAGCACATTTACTTTGAACTCGGTCTGGCTGGGTAGTACCTTGGTCAATGCGGCATGCGTGATCTTCAGCGTTGCCTCTCCGGGATGATGCAGGAATGCAGGACTCGCACAGTTTCCCCACTTATACGGCTCGTAAATAGCCCCACAGCTGGTCAGAGAGCTGGCCCAAACGCGGTTGGTAGGGCCATGGCAGCAGGAGTCACACACGGTCTTGCGCCACACAAGATCCTCTCAGGTGTAGGAGGTGCGAGTCGTTCACGCCGAAGTGAAATTGAACATGTACTGAATGATGCTTCAAACGCCAGGAGGCCAGTGCAGAACTGCCGAGGGCAGCGTTGTAATCTGCGCGAAGCGCAATGAGATCCTGTATTACGAACCTGGTGGTTCAAACAGTGCAGAACTGCCGACGGCAGCGTAGTAACGTGCGCGAAGCGCAATGACTCACGACCCGATCACGCGAGGAGAGTGCACAAACGCGGTTGTTCCCGGCTGGCGGAGTGTCGACAAGTCCCGTCTCGCGGGGAATGTCCCGTTTTAGGCTATTTGGCAGACACGGGGGGAAGGGCCCTTTGGAGGGGGTAGCAGGCCCTTCGGTGACCTGTGGGTGGCCGCCGGGGAAGGGGGAGGCCGGCGGCCGTGGGCGCGCCAGCTCCG
This sequence comes from Acheta domesticus, assembly GCA_031308135.1. NCBI lineage: Eukaryota > Metazoa > Arthropoda > Insecta > Orthoptera > Gryllidae > Acheta > Acheta domesticus. The sequence goes on along the minus strand of JAHLJT010008446.1, from coordinate 5,852,622 downwards.
CGCGGCGGGTGTCTGCAGGAGGAAAAGAGACGAGGGCTTTGTGTTGTGTACGGAACAACTATGTTATTTATTATAGATAGAAAGTTAATTAGAGAGCTTAGAGGAGACAATCCTTCGAAAATACAATGAAGAAAGCAAAGAACTGATATAGGCAAGTTCTTCTTTGTGAATCGCACTACAGTAGATTGGAACCAACTACAATGCAAAAGCCCTAGAGGCTCTTATTTCTAATATAGTCAAATTTAAAAATAACCTTAATTCCAACTAGATCATCTCTAATTATACTGAGACATTCATATTTTTTATTATTATTATTATTAATTTTATTGTTGTAATCACTGATATCATAATTATCATCATTGTGAACACTGTTATTAGCTTTGCTGTAATTTTAAAATTATTATTACTGCTTATATTGTTATTTTTATAATAATTATTATTGTCATGTCCCGTATAGAGTGAAGTGTTAGATAAACTAGAAGTCAGTTTAGAGATACCTAGAATTTAATTAGAACTACCATATCAAACTCTAATTCTAATTGTAGGCCTAAATGATTGTAATTGTTTTGTAATTGTTCGAATTCTAATTGGTATCATGTTTGCCACCGAGAATTTATCTCAAAGCGAAGTTCATTAAATCTATCTATCTACCTATCTATACTTCCTCATTATTATTATTTTGCTATAGTACCTCTTTTTCGTGTAGGAATAAACATTTGTTACTCTCCTTGGTGTTTTTTGAAACGGCAGGTGAAACGCTGTTGACACAAATGAAAATATAATTTATTTTTCTCCAAGCTTTCAATTCATTTTAACGCGTGCTTTCCTCTTAAAAAGAGAAAATTAAACATTTCAAGCAAAAGTAATACTTGGATCACACAAGGAATTAGAACATCGTGTAAAAACAAACGTACGCTTTACTTTATTTCTAAACATCATAACGTATCACCCGGTTTCCATATATACTTCCGAGAATATAAAAGAATTTTAAGAAAAGTAATAGTTCAGGCAAAAATAATGAAAAATAGTCAGGACATTTTGAGCGCTAGTAACAAAACTAAAGCAATGTGGGATATCGTAAAAAATACAACCACATCATCTCGATACCTTGTAGAGAATGTTATTTTAAAGGATAATGAAAGAGAAACGAGTAATCCGGAAAAAGTTGCCAATCTCTTCAACAAACACTTTTCCAGAATTGCGTCTGATCTCACGAAGGGACTAAAATCACAAAATTCAACATTTTACACTTCCCAAAAAATTTCAGATACGATGGTTATTCCCGAAACTTCTCCCAACGAAATCCTCAGAATAGTCAGTAAACTAAAAATAAATATTCATCTGGTTTAGATGAATTTCCGGATTGTTTATTAAAAACTTGTGCACCTGCCTTTATACATCCGTTAACTCACATTTTCAATGCTTCTTTATGCACAGGAATATTTCCAGATATTTTCAAAACAGCAAAAATTAAGCCACTTTTTAAAAAAGGGAACAAAAATGAAATTCAAAATTACCGGCCAATTTCTCTTTTGTCAGTTTTCTCAAAAATATTAGAAAGGCTTTTCTACTTACGAATGGAAACATTTCTCAGGAAAAACAGAGCGTTTTCAGACTCACAACACGGTTTTAGAAAATCAAAATCTACGGAAACTGCCATTTTTTTCTCTCAAAGATGTTGCTTCATCAATAGACCAAAATGAAGTACCCATTGGAATATTCTTAGATCTCTCGAAAGCTTTTGACGTTATTGACCATAAGATCTTGCTCTCAAAATTACCTTCGTATGGAATTCGTGGTATTGCCCTAGATTGGATAACTTCTTACCTTAAACATCGGACTCAAAGAGTAGAAATACCATACTGGCAGGAAAGGACATTACATACTTATATTTCCAATTCTTTGCCAATTGTGCATGGGGTCCCGCAAGGTTCGGTCTTAGGTCCTATTCTCTTTCTGTTATATGTAAACGATATGCCCTCGTCTATTAAAAATGGAAGAACGGTTCTGTTTGCTGATGACACGAATGTTCTTTGCAAAAAAGAAGCAGTAAATAGTACAATTTCAGAAGTTTCAAATTGGTTTAATAATAACAAATTAATTGTTAACGAAAGAAAAACTGATTCAATGCATTTTTGCATCTCAATCGGAAATCGCATGTTCCATTGAAAATGAACAATATGCAATTAGCTGATGTTGAGGCAACAAAATTTTTAGGTCTTTCAATTCAATCAAACCTCAAATGGAATGTACATATAACAGAATTAAAAACTAAATTAAGTTCATTATGCTATGCATTCAGAATTCTTTCAAATTCTGTCAGCCTTCATGCAGCTCGTTGCGTTTATTTTGCAAATGTGCATTCCCGCCTGAGATATGGCATAATATTCTGGGGAAGTTCATCCTGTAGTATTCAGACGTTCAGATTGCAAAAGAAAATTATTCGAATAATGAGAAAATGCCTTCCACGTGATTCCTGCAAGCCTCTTTTCATTGAGCTGGGAATCCTACCATTGCCTTGTCTATTTATTTACGAATCTGTAATATTAGTCAAAAATGACCTACTTAACGGAGGGAACATATTTTCATGCAATATTGATATTTATAATTACAACACACGCCGTAGAAATCACGTGCATCAAGTGTCAGTATCAACAGCTCAGTACAAGAAATCAACATACAATACATGTACGTTATTTACAACGCATTGCCAGATGACATAAAACAATTAAAGTCGGTACACAAATTTAAGTTAAAAGTAAAATCTTTTCTGCTGCAAAACTGTTTCTATTCAATTAGAGACTATACTGATCGTGAAAAAGAAAAATAATGTTTAATGTAACAAAACAAAGATATATAATGACTTAGTTTATGTTTGCATTGTATACATTTAAAAAAATATTTAATACGCCTGTAACAAGTAATGTACTTCAGCTTCCGGGTCAATGACCCCCATCTCGATCAGGTTTTTGTCCAGTTTCCCTGATCTATTGAGCAAATGCTGAGATGGCCCCTTGTTTTGCTTCTGGACGTAAATGTAGCTTCACTGTGCGCACGTTTTGTTGAGCACTCCTTTTGCTTGTAGTTCATTTACAGTTGAAATTGATTTTCTATAACTCGGGAAAAAACATTTTCAAATATCTTTATCTTTCTAAAATAATTATTTTCTAAATTCATTTTTTCGTTTTTTTTCGTTTTTTTCGTTTGTTTTTTGTAAATAAAATTCTGGCCCTCAAGAAAATGTGCGCAGATAAATTTCTTTCCCCACACGTCATATACAGTTTTTACTGTTTTTTTGACAAATAAATAAAAAATAAATATTTAACCTGGTAATATTTAACCTGGTAAATATTTGACCTGATGTAATGTAATGTGACAAATTTTATTTTTGTATTTTACTAAAACAAAACTAGTGGTGCTACAGAATGGCACACACTTTCCCGTATTAGTTTTCTATTTTCTTGGGTCTTCGCTAGCTATTCCGAATTGCTACATACTCTTTCTTGCCAGCTACCATCTATCACCGCCAAAAGAACATTTTTTTGTCATTGTCTTAATTTTTCGATTTCCTATTGGTAGAACAGAAATATTAATTTTAGAATATTAAAGAACACAAAAACCTAGCCCAAAATGGCAATTTTCTTTTAAAAATCATGTACCGTTTTAAAGAAAATTGCGTTTTAGCGCAACTAAAAATACGAAATTTGAAGCTCATTTTCACAGAAAAATTTTGAGTTTTCGAAATACTTTATTTGAAGTTATTTGAAGCACTTACACTCACAAATATAATAATGTTTACAAATATTAAAGATGTGAGAGATCCTTTAAAAAAATTACATATGTGTAATTTTTGAAAAAACTAAAAAAATCCTCAAAATAAACTTTACGTCATATTAAAGAGTGCAATTAGCACTATCCGTTCGAAAAGTTTGAAGAAAAAGTTTGTAGCCATTTATGAAAAATGGCGTTTGAGCGTTTCTGCAAATTTATTTATTTATTTATTTACGTCAAAAACAGTTAAAAAACTGCGTATGACGAGCTATGGGGAGAAGTGAATTTTGTGCACGTTTTCATAATTCTGTGTTCTCTATCCTAAACCATATTCTAGTCGAATTTTGAATACAGAAAAGAGAGATTTTTTTCGAGTTTTGTTGACAAAATATTCGCTCCTATATAATAAAATATATTTTCAAAGGTAAATTAGCTAGAAATTTCTGCCCTGAACCCTCATGTTCTTCATGAAAGAATAATACTTTTTGCCGCGATAATATGAAAAACGATAATTTGAATAACTATATTTCCCACTGAAATTCAGAAGACGTGCACAAATAATGAAGTTACATTTATGACCAGAAGCAAAACAAGGGACCATCTCAGCATTTGCTCAAGGATCAGGGAAACTGGACGAAAAACCTGATCGAGATGGGGGCCATCAACCCAGAAACTGTGGTACAATACTTGTTACAGGTTCTTTAGAATTATACAGTCCAAATGATAAATAATTACATTAACTATCATTGTTAAAATTAATTCTACTTTCCTTTTTGATGCTCGGTATAGTCTCGAATTGTATAGAAACAGTTATGCAGCAGAAAAGATTTTACTTGGGACTTAAACTTTTCTATGGAATTTAATCGTTTAATGTCTTCTGGCAAGTGTTGTAGAGTAATGTACATGAATTGTATGTGAATTTTTTGTAGTGAGCTGTTGATACTGCCACCTGGTGAATATGATTACTACGTCGTGTGTTATACTTATAGACATCGGCGTTTGCTGAAAATATATTCCCGTCCTTAAGTAAGTCATTTTTGACAAAAACTACTGATTCTTAAATCAGGAGACAAGGTAATGGTAAAATTCCTAGATTAATAAAGAGTGACTTACAAGAATCACGTGGGTTGGATTTGCTTCTTATTCGTACAATTCTTTTTTGTAATCTGAAAGTCTGTGAACTATAAGATGTGTTTCCCCAAAATATTATGCCATATCTCAGGCGGGAGTGAACATTGGCAAAATATACACAACGAGCTGTATGAAGGCTGACGGAATTTGAAAGAATTCTGAACGCGTAGCATAATGAGCTTAATTTTGTGTTCAGTTCATTAAGTGGGCATTCCATTTGGGGTTTGACTGAATTGATAGACCTAAAAATTTTGTTACATTAACATCAGTCAATGGCACACCGTTCATTTTCAATGGAGTACAGAATTTTTATTTGATATGGAAAACTGCATTGAAACTGTTTTATTTCATTTACTTTTAATTTGTTATTACGGAACCAATTTGAAACGTCTGATATTGTACTATTTGTCATTTACGTATAATAGGAAGAGAATAGGGCCTAAAATCGATCCTTGCGGGACTCCTCGTACAATTGGCAAAGAACCGGAAAGGTGTGTACATAAAGTTCCATCATTCCAGTAAGGTATTTCTACTCTCTGAGATCGTTGTTTAAGGTACGAACATAGCCAATCTAGAGCAATACCACGGATTCCATACGAAGGTAATTTGAAAGTAAAATGTTATGATCAATGACGTCAAAAGCTTTTGAAAGATCTAAAAATATTCCAATAGTTGCTTCGTTTTGATCCAATGATGAGGCAACATCCTTAAGAAAAGAAAAAATGGCTGTTTCCGTAGATTTTGATTTCCGGAATCCATGTTGGCAATTTGAAAACGCGTCGTGTTTATTGAGAAAGGTTTCCATTCGTACATAAAAAAGTCTCTCTAATATTTTTGAAAAAACTGACAAAAGAGAAATTGGCCGATAATTTTGAACTTCATTTTTGTTGCCTTTTTTGAAGAGCGGCTTAATCTTAGCTGTTTTAAAAATATCTGGAAAAATTCCGGTGCATAAGGATGCATTAAATATGTGAGTTAACGGGTGTATAATGGCTGGCGCGCACGTCTTTAACAAACAATCCGGAAATTCATCTAAACCGGCCGAATATTTATTTTTAATTTACCGATTATTTTGAGAATTTCATAGGAAGAGGTTTCGGAAACGAACATAGTGTCAAAGACTTTTAGGGAAACTTCAGATGTTGAATTTTGTGGCTGAAAACCCTTAGTGAGATCGACAGCAATTCTCGAAAAGTATTGGTTAAAGAGACTAGCCACTGTTGCCGGATCGTTCACATCTCTATCGTTATCTTTTAAAACAACATTCTCTACAAGGTTTCTAGTTGGTTTGGTCGCATTTTTTACTATATCCCACATTGATTTTGTTTTGTTATTTGAGTTCAAAATATCCTGATCGTGTTTCATGATTTTAGCCTGCCTTATGACTTTTCTTAACAATGATTTGTATTTTTTAAAGTACAGGAGGAAATCTTGAGATACGTTATGATGCTTAGAAATGAAAGAAAGAATTCGTTTGTTTTTACATGATGTTCTAATCCCTTGTGTTATCCAAGAATTGTTTTTGCGTGAAATATTTAATTTTCTTTCCTGAAGAGGAAAGCAAGTGTTAAAATGAAATGAAAGCGTTGAAAAAAAAGAATAATATTTATCGTTTGTATCAATAGTATTATAAACTGCGTCCCATGACTCCTGCAGCAAGTAATCAATGAATAATTTTATTTTACTTTTAGAAAACACTCTACTCATACGTGTATTATTTATTGTGTCATTGTTCGCATTTCGTATAATGGTAAGAATTTGTGCATCGTGGTCACTGTATCCTAAATCTTTTGTTTCAATTTCATGTCGAGTAGCGGTTTTGTTAATTATAATTTGATCGATTGCCTTCTTTGAATTTACTGTGATCCGTGTAGGTACTTTTATTGTAATATCTAAATTGAAGGAATTAATTAAGTTAAGAAACTGCTCTTTCTCGCAAGATTCGACCAGAGAATCAATGTTAAAATCTCCACATACAACAATGGATTCAAAAGAGCGATTGATGACTTTGATAAGTGTTATCTCTAGTTTTTCTAAGAACAAAATGTAATCTGCAGCTCTCTTTGTTGGAGGCCTGTAGATGCAAAGCAATATCATTTTTAGCACAGGAAGATGTACAACAGAAATTTCAAAAACATTTTCAACGGAATACTCATTGAATTCCGTCAAGGAGATAGAATCAGTATTATTTTTAACGTAAATACAAGAACCTCCATATGCAGGACTTTTATGAGATTCTCTTTTTCTACAATAATAGCCTGCGAGGTAAAAGTTTGGAATTTGGAAAATGCTAAGTTCATTAGGAGATAACCAATGTTCTGTAAAGCAAAGAACATCCATTTGATTTAAATCGCTCTGTAGAGCTGCCTCGATAAACTCAGTTTATTTGAAAGGGATTGAACATTATGGTGCAATATCTTTATTTTTTGCAAGTACCTACACGAATGTTTTTCTGCTGCATCTGACTGTAGTTGCTATATATTTACTCCATTTTACCTCGAGTGCGTGGTCGAAGGTTGTAATGTGTCCCAGCAGTCACAGGTTGTGAGGAAATAGAGGCGTCATTGGTAGTGAGAATGGAAAGAAACGGGAGTAGGTTCACAGGAGGGGGTAAGAGGGTTCAGAATAAGGGTGGGGGGTGGGGAACGTAAGGAAGGTGAAAGGGATGGATTTTTGGCAGGAGGCTGCGTAGGACTGGAGTTGATGATGTATTGTGCAAGCTTTTCACCGACTGCATGTTTTCCAGCAAGGTTCATGTGGAGACCGTGCCGGGTGAAGTGTTTTACTGAGAGGAAATTCATTTAAAAAAGTGTTACATCTGTTTCTCTCAGTTGCAGTTTTAGTTGTTGGTTTGCGTGCTTAATCTCGCTGCAGAGTGTTTGCCTGTTGTACCAGAAGGGCAGAGTCGAGACTACAATGTTAGTATTTTGGGCGGCACATTGTAATTTGTTTACATGTTGCTCAGGTGTAAAGTTACCGCCCAAATTAATGTCATTCTGCCCTCCGATGATAAAGACTGTGTCCTGATTGGTCATTGTCTTCGTGTGAGTGTCCAACTCTGCAGTCACGTCTGCAAACCTCCCGTTAGGTTTAAAAATAGACGAGACTGAGTAGTTGGGGGGTAACTTCCTACTGAGAATGGAGGAAAGATGGCGACCATGGCTGTCAGCTAAAATAAGTACCTGTTTTTTAGGCTCAGTAGGAATGGCTTTGTTTTCAAGTGGGCTAGGATGCGAAGCTTTACGTGTTTTGGTTTTGACACGCTTCCTAGCCTGTTTGCGTTGGTTTGTGCATGTATTTGTCGATGGAAGGGAAGGGTTGTGAGGATCAGGAAGGCGAGGAAAATCTGTTTCATAATCTAAAACACTAAATCTGTTTTGAATTGCGACTGGATGTGGTGTCTGTGTCTTATGTGCAGTCACGGGTGCACGGTTGGGGAAATTCGCAGTGTTGCCTACTTGTGCCCAACCGTCATTGTAGAGAACGACCTCTTCCAGCCTTCGGATATGTTTATCTAAATTACTGTTTACGTGTGTGAAGGCTTTCAGAAGGTCGGCTTTGAGGGTGTAGAGAGTAAAAAGAGTAGAACGAACAGTAGGCCATGTCACGAATAGCGTGTTAAAGTACGTGATAAAATTGGAATAAATACAAGAAAACTCAGATAAAAGCAACAGTCACCTAGCTTAATATTTTAAAAGTGTAAGATTTATGTGTATTCGATAAATTAAAAATTAAGATTCGATACAAGAAAGAGAAGGTATGCTAACTACAAAATCTATTGAAAACTAGTACTTACGAAATTTGGCAATGCGGTTGCGTATTTTCGTTCACTTAAGCTGCAACTGTTTAATACAATGTCGACTATACTTTACCGTAAATAGATAAAGATATTAGATGAAATTTGTCTTCAAAATATTGAATAAGATTTGAAACAAATTCAAAACAACTCGATACACCGTCCTCGTAACGTTCAAATTAACTGAATAATCACTCGCCACAAAAATAAAATAAACTGAATAGTCACTCGTCACAAAAATAGAATAAATATTTCAGTAATTAAGTTAAAACAGTGATATAAAATCGAAAATAAACTGATCTGTTTATAGATTTTGACACTTGATCACCAACTTGTAATTCTGAAGTTCGTTAAGGTTCAGTAATATTTAAATTCGTTAGCTGAATGCGGAAATTTGAGCTAGTTTTCACAGGAAAACGGTTGTTTTCGATAAACTTTACTTGACATTATTTAAAGGCACATGTACTCATAAATATAATAATGTGAACAATTCCCCGCTAGTGTAAATAGTAACGACGTGAGAGACAAGTCAAAAAAAATTACATTTTTGCAATTTTTGAAAAAAACAAAAGGATACAGCAAAATGGCGTTTATATCATCTCATAGGGTACATTTAGCGCTATCCCTAGTTTAAAGAAGTTTAAAGAAAAAATTTGGAGCCGTTTTTGAGAAAATCTAGTTTTTGTAATTTTTTAAAATTGCACAAATTGCATGCAATATTGCGCGAAAACTATTAAAATTTTCAGAACAATGTACATGACCTTAAACAAAGAACTTACTTTGGAGAGCATATTTCATTTGAAGGAAAAATCTCTATCTTCAATTTTGTAGTTGGAGAGAGGACACCGAAAAAAATTCAAACTTCCACAATTTTCGAAAATTCAGAGTTTCCGTGAAAATCGAACCTATGTCATGTTAATAAGTGTATTTTACTCTATTCATACAAGTAATTTAAAGAAAAAGTTTGGAGCCGTTTTTGAGAAAATTTTGAAAATGTCCGGGGGGCTTCATGTAAAGTACCCCCAAATTTTGAAAAAATTTTTTTAAAATCTTGAAGCTTCGACTAGAATCAGATAGACCGGGAATATCCATTTTGGAAGAAATCGTACGTATGGTTTAGGCGCTAACAGTGTTCACAGACGGACAGACAGATGGACGTTTTCCTTTCAATTGGTTTTTCGATATCAAGGACCCACAAAAGAGGGTTTCTGGCTACACCACGTGTTATGGCAGTTTTTTCTTAATTTAGCAACTGGTTTTATCCACTTTTTCGTTATCAGCACCTGGCAATGTTTTTTTTCGCCAAAAATTGGCCATTTTTTCGCGCAGCATTACATAACTTTCCCTATACTACGTGTATCACTCCGTGTATACGTACGTATAAGGGAAAGTAAAAACTGAAATTTTGCTCCTGACGATAAAGATAGTATACCTACTCGAGAAATATACCGCATTCCCTCCGTCGCTCAGACCGGAAGAGATGGCTCAGGCATCGATGTATGTCACTGCAGAACCTCTGACCGGGAGGACCTAGGTTCGCGTCCCAAAACTAGGATTTTCGACACTTGCGCTTTCTAAATGCTTTTTAAAACGTTTGCATTCTTTTGAAAATTTGTATAGGATTTTTTTTTATAAATGTAAGTTCGTATTATGTAAACGTGTTTTATAAGTAGAATATTTTAATGTTACATATTATATCCGGTTTTACATATTTATTACATATTCTTACTGTTTTCATTACATATTTATGTACATATTTCGACGTTCCATACTACATATTTTTCGTGCCTCTAATAATCACGCTCATTCCACTTATTTTCTTTGTTTCGTGAGAACCAAATGCGATAGAGAATTGTTCGTAATTTTAAAATATTTATTACTATTAATATTATGTAAATGTTCGTATTATGTAAATGTATTTTATAATTAGAATATTTTATGTTACATATCATATCCGGTTTTACATATTTATTACACATTCTTACTGTTTTCATTACATATTTATGTACATTTTTTGACGTTTCATACTAGAGATTTTCGCGTTGTCTAGTGCTGAGCGTTCTGTCGGTCGCGTGGGGAGCAGAGCATTGGCAAGGCCGCCCCAAGTGCGCAAGCGGCGCGAGAGAGGCGGGCGACGGCCGCCGCGCCGAGTCAGCGCAGCCGCAGTGGGCCGCAGCCGTCTGCACAACGCCACACGCGCGGCGCCGACTCGAGACGAGAAAAGCACAGTGGGTCCACACCTCCAACAAAACGAGCCAAAAGGTCAAGAAAGCCTTTCTAGGAATTTGCATGTTTACAGTTTATAATACCCGTGGGTTCAGGGCGTTACATGACGTGTGTATGAGGGACACGTCATTTGTATTCGTCTTCGTATTTCAATTCGAAAGTGAGATACGTGCGATAGATCCTTGTCAAAATTTTTGTAGGTTAAAATTGTATTCATTCTTAATTTAATTTCATGGTACGTATGAATGTAATCGTGAGAAAAATAAGATTTCAGTAAGATTCCAAACTGAATATTTTACAATTTTCAGTACCATACCATTCAATTTGTATTCAGTAATACAAATTGAATAGAGAATGTTTCCTACCACATGCATATTGACAAATGTTATCTTGGATCGCCTTCCATGCCTCAGAAGCATGAAACTTTCATTCCGAACCATCTTGCATAGCAATGAACTAGTCAATGAAAAATGTTTTCGGCACTTTGGTTGGAGGGCCGGGCGCACTGTGCGGCGCGGGCGCAGGGACAGCTGCGGGCAGGCGGAGAGAACGCAGCGCGTCGGCGCGCGGGTTAGAGAGTTCGCGAAGGAAGCAGCGAAGACAAGGAGGAATGGGGAAGCGAATGTGTGTGAGGGGGGCACATACTGATGAATAGAGACCGGATTGTTATGTAATTATATATTTTTTGTCTTTCTACTTACCGTTCTCAAAATTCTAATCTTGGCGAATCATCGCCCTCTTAACACAAAATCCAATTTTTTCGTTACATATTTTTACATATTTAGTATTTTATTGCTTATTTTACATATTTTGCTGTTTCCGCAATATATTTTATTATTCTATCTATTTTATTCCAATTTATCAATATTTTTATGAAAAGTGTTTTAAAAAAATCAGCATTTTTTCCTTCATTATTGGTGAAATCTGTGTGCCATTGACTCCGCGTTTTGTGATCTGTAACCTTAATTTCCGAGAAAAATTTGCAAAGTCCTGGCTAACAATAGATGAAGCTTTTACTACTGACGAGGAAGTTGTATGATGCATGCAAAGTGTGCATCAACTTCTGCTCTCCAAAATGTTTTTAAGATGTTTTTATTAATTTTAAAATGTATTTAGGAATTTTAAAATTTTCCAATTGTAACTTCGTTCTATGTAAATGTATTTTTAATTTGAGGTTTTTTAACATTAAATATTATATCTAAAGTTACATATTTCTTATGTATTCGTACTGTTTTCATTACATATTTATGTATATATTTTGACGTTTAACACTACATATTTTTCCTGTCTCTACTGATGAAGGCAGGAAAAGCGAGGCAATATCAAAGGGCAACGAACGCGCCAGACAGGACGGGGACGGAGAGGAAGGAACAGTGTGCGGATATGCGCGCGCGCGCGTGTGTGTGTGTGTGTGTGTGTGGACAGCGCGAGCACGGCGACGACAGCTGGAAAAATGAAAGCGAAAGAGATGAAGTAACAGGAGTCAACGGTGTCGGCGACCACAGATGAGGCGAGGACGCGTGAGAGGGAAAGATAACACGGAGGCGCAAATTGTGACGATGGTCAGTCGACGTGGAGAGCAGATTCGGAATGCCGCCCAAATGAGCGGGAACGGTGGAGATGTGGAGTTTTTCATTAAACTTAAACAGCAGTGAAACATCCTGGCCTGTCGGTGGCGCAGAACATTAGGGCAGTTGAATCTAACTGTCGGTTTCACCAAATACTCTTTAAGTATGACTTAGGTAAGTCTCCCTTAATGTTAAGTCGTGCTTTGTTGTAGAAGTATAACTTAAATGTATCCGACTGTTGGTTGGCAATGCTGGACCCTGGTGAATCAGCCAAAGACCATAATCAACCTTATTTGTTTTGGTAAGAGAGCTGGTAAGAGTTCCAAATGCAGCTAAGATCTGTGCTTAAATTTAAGTCGAACATATCGTTTAAGTTCACTTTAAAGGGTATGGTGAAACGGAAACGTCTCCTAAGTCATCTTGAAATTCTTAAGACGAACTTTAAATTTTAAGTAATGGTGGTGAAATCGGCTGTAAGTATATAGGGCTGTCGGTTCGAATACCACGTTAGTCGTAGAAGTTTTGAACTGGTTGTGGCGTAGGAGCATTCTCATTTAATCGCGTATCACTTCTAAATATTTATATTTTCCAAATTCCTTGGCTCTACCGGTTACGTGTTATTGATATCACGTGAACACTAATGAAGTGGATCCCCAATTAATTATGAAACAAGTTCCGAGATCGGCTACGTACGTTGGCCATGGGCTATGTCGGACAATAATGCATGTAGAAAACCAAAATCAAGCAAAAGCGCTACCTTGGCGTGAGGTGCGTGGAAGAATGAGGGCTTTCCACCGGATAAGTCGGTTCAGGGAACTGTGGGATGCCGCAGAGGCCCTAGAATGTTCCTGGCGCCTACAGATGGCAACCGGTAGGTAGTGTCGGACAAACCAGTACACTTTTTATAATGTTGGAAGCTAAATTGCTCCCATACAAAATAAATTTAGCATATTGGACGTTCTGTGAGAATTTTGAAAATTTACTAGATATATTGTGCGACAGGAATGTTAACTATGAAGGTAGCGCTATGTGGTGCAATGTAGAGTACATTACGTAAGCTCTGATCGGAGGCATTATGGTCCCTAACATCCGTGAAGGGTAAATCTCTACAGTACAAACACGTGCAGATAATCGGCATTCTCAATCGGAAGTCTGAAACGCTTCAGTTTGTGTGGTTCTCGTCCAAACTAATGAGAGACAGTGTGCTCCTCCCAGGGCTAAAGAACGACCGTGGGAGAATCGTCGATGGAAAAAATGAAGGTTGAAAGAAAAGACACTTAAAAACAAAGACAGTGAAAAACAGTGGTTTAAAAGCAGTAGTTATTTGCAATGCAATTTATTATTTGTAATATTTATATGGTCATTTGTAAAGGAAGTGGGTCTTCACATTCATAAACTCTCGAAGCGCCATTGGAAAAATGTTCAATTCAGAATGTCTAGTGACAATAGTACTCATACTAAATTATCCAGCGCAGGATGTCCAGTACGAACTGTCTAGGCGCAGGTGTCCATGAAACAAAAATGTCTCATAAAACAATCAAGGAGCGAAAACGTTCCGAATTATTTTGTGCATATTCAGAATTACAAGAACCCTATTCCCTGTGAAACAATATACATCAGTATGAAGGAGTATCTGCACATACCTTTAGAAGATACGCCGCCTCCCCTGTCTACGCGTGAACCCATACTCAATCGGATTTAAGATCTGTGGTGTATTTGAGACGGAGCGTCCCATTACCTGACCACAAATGTCTCAGTCTGCTACTGTGGCCCGGTGAAGCCTTATTGACTTACGGCAATGTGAAAAAAAAAACGGTCGAGGTGGGGTCGTATGCCTAGAAGAACAGACATTCATTCGAGCACAATCGAAAAGATAAGTTACCAGATTCGGAAATTCTACTCTCTAGCAGCGTTTTTCATAAAACAACTATTTTTTCATAAAAGGAATTCTAACGGTTAAACAATAGCACCTCAAAATAAAATAATAGACCATGTAGCTATAATATCCAAAACTACCTGCGCTGATGACTAATGCACTTAGGTTGTGGGTTATGGTCCTGCGAATGGCAATGCATTCGCCTTATCATAGTGCTGTAGAAGAAAGACTAATATGTAACGTATGTAATTGTGCAAATTGACCAACCGTAATACTTGTATATTAACATACTCCTGACCATATTTGCAGTCGCCAGAAGAATTGCTTTCTCCATTTCGACGTGCAACTTTTCTCTAAGTCCCGATTTATTTTGTCAAGAAGAACTTGGTGACATCCCTAAGCTGAGATGCATACGGTGTTACTGACTTCATGACGTTTCCGCACACTTTATTTCCTCTGCCGGACGATGGTATTTTTCTGTCTACATCATATCTGCCGTGCTGGAGACAGAGCAGTAGCGGGCGGGTTGGGGCAATGCTGCGGATTGATCGGTAGTGATTCCGGGCGCGTCAACTACAGAAGTCATTAGTCCCGTTAGTGTAGTGCATGTTTCTTCATCGGGAGTTGGCAGTGATTTCCCGATCCGAAGGAGATATCCGCCGCCGTACTACAGTCGACTACACAGCGCCGGAAACTCAACTGTCAGCTGATAACTCGTCTCGAAACAAAATCCGACCTCTTGAGACGCTGCACGTGTGAGAACGTGCATATTTGTGTCGTTTGTCAAAGTTTATTGACGAATAAATGAGTTTGGAGCTGAATTTTGCCGTTCTGTAAACATAAATGTAGATTAGGCAAAGGTTACATATGAATTTTCTGATTATAACGTGTAGTTATTTCAATGATTGTAATTTCACACATATTTTTTCTCAAAATTAATATTTTGAGTGAGAGAATCTTTTTTGTGGCCAAAGTGAGGGAAACTCTAAAGAAGCTTCATCCACAAGTCTACTGCAAATTCAAATCATGCGTCCCGGTCAAGGGAGACGCGAGTAAAATACGTCGATGGCAAATCGACGGTTCTTCAAACAGACTTGGTGAAATGAAACTCAGAGAGTGAGAACACACTGAACAAATACAAAGTTATACAAATGACACAAATTTCTACTATGCAGTCTAAAACTGTTGTGAACACATTACAACGCTTTTTTACAAACTATATAGATTTCATCCTCACTCCTGTTTCTAGATACATGTTTGAGGGGGAGACGCTTGTTATGATCAGGGGCGCGGACGCGCCCTGGGTGGCCCTTATCACGGGCGGAGGGGAGACTCCGGAGCGAGAGGCTTCATATCACGAGGGCTGTGTCCCGAAGTGACTTTTCATGATTGTGAGGAGGTTAAAGGGGCAGGCGTTAGTTATTGGAGCCTTCGACACTCTGAGTGTGGAACGTGGAGCACAACATCAGGATAAGATTTATCAGTATTTATTGCGTGCTTAAGATAGAAATGGGGTTCAAATGATCGGGGTCACGAAAAGACGCCTTTTTGTCTGGTTCCAAGATATCGGTTATCAGAAGTTGGGAGGGCCTCGTGCTTTAATTAAATGCGTAAGCCCTGCCGCGCTCTGAAGTACATTGCGTAATATTATGTACAGCATGTACGCGCTGTACGTGGGGATATAAGTCGCGGGTGGCGGCGGGCAGGGGCCTGGCGTGATGGCGGCCGCGCTGTGGGCGTGGGCCGGGGCGGGCCGCGTCGGCGTGCGTCGGCGGGCAGTGGGCCGGGGCGGGGTGAAGCGGCGGGCAGCACGCGCGGTAAATGTTACTCTCTATTTGAGCAGCCGACAAGAATGAGGGGCGCGGCGGCGGCGGTGGCGCGTGCCACCAGCTCCCGATGCGTCGCTGGCCGGTATTTATAGCAGGCGCCGCGCAGTGACCGGGCGGCGGCGACTGGCGGCCGGCGACCGGGCCAGGGCCTTGCAACTCTCCATCAAAACCGGAGACAAAGCTTGAGGGTGCAACTATAGGAGGCGCTAGTGGCGCAGAGTGCAGCTGCAGGTGACGCTCGCCAACTTCCGCACAGAAAAAAATTTGCAAATTTGTGAGAAATACAGAAAGTGTCTTCTAAATGTTCAATTATTCATAATACATAATACAAGAAACCGCTGAAGAAAGCGCGAATATCGACGCTATTTTCTGTAACATTATGCACTTGCTTGCGTCTCGGGAACCTTCGCAGCAGCCACGCACGTTTGAAGTGTCGTTGGCAGCAGTTGGTATTTTAGTTTCTGTAAGAAGGTGGAGGAGACGGTCTATGGGAGTTGAAAGGCCCTTGTTATGTTTTCATTGTGTGAATATTTTACTTACAGCAACAAGTACATTAAGGGCCGTATTCATAGTCGTCACTTATAATAAGGAAAACCTTAAGGAGTTCCTTATAACGTTTTTCAATTCATGTCGCGACTTCTCCACATACATAAACTCCTTAGTAGAGCTATAAGGAAGGACCAGCTATAAGTGAACCGTCTCTTGGTGGGTTGAAAATAGACGTAATTTGAAAGAAATGGAAATGGACTACTATTTTGAACATTATAAAAATGTTTATAGTGGCATTGTTCTTGGTAACAACTATCTATATTTACTTGATATGTACAACCCTCCGGAAATGCACAACGATGAAGAATATTTAACCAAAAGTAACGTTTCACCCGGACCAAAGAACGTGTTTTGGTAAACGTTGGTGGCAATACCCGGCTATAACTAATTGAGGTGTACCGATTTCCCACCATTTAAGACACTGTTTAAGATCCTGTCACTATTTGAGTAAGTGTGCAGGTTAGGTTACCCCGCGGATGCCCACGGACTAATGCATATGAATAGTTCACGGCCAGCTTGATGGGACGTTACAGGCAGGATTCAAGTGGCTGTGAACCACTCAATGCGCCAATACCAACGTTTCGACCGCCATTCCGCGACCTTCCTCAGGGCATGGCTGCAGAATGACGGCTGTAACATAGAACCTGTGCCTAGGACGCGGCGTCTCGTTTCCAACTTAGGCTTAAACGTAAACGGAACGTAGCAGCAAAACCTAGAAATAAATTATTAAGTGAGGCCATTCATAAACACCAAGTTTTACGTTAAGATTACGTCGGAATTCTGCCGAATACCAATTAGAGAGCAGTGAGAAAGGCCGATTTCAGATTGTGTTCAGGCAGTTTGTGGTTATGTCATTTCGTTATTGTAATGTAGAGAACTAGTTTGCGAACGGATTTTATGCCTGTAGTGAAATCTAAGTAAGAATGTGAGTATTGTGACTGACTTGAAGAATAAACCAATTATGTTTGACGAATTACGCGTGAATTTCGTACAAGAGAATCCTTGTTTATAAGATGAAGGAAATGCCAGCACTAAAACAACAGCTACTCCCGTATCTATCAAGACAAATCGATAGAAACGGTGAAGAAAACGCTAGAAACCATAACTGAACGATCTTTCCACGATGCTAGAAACTAATCGATCCAATTTCAGTACGTTAAATCGTGATTGGTTCAGGCGAAACATACGTTCCAGCTTACGTTCGTCATTGTGAATGCTTGTTTTTACGTGCACATTTTGAATTGATTTGGATTAATGCCTTATTTTACGGGGCGATACTCAGGCCATGAGGTCTGCTCTTCCGTCTGACCACGCAAATTTCGCTACGCTCCTTTCACCAACTAGCGGAGAAAGAAGGTATTCCTCGGGCGAAGAAACAGGCGATTTTGAATTAAGCTCAGAGGCGTCATTTAGGCTTGACGATCTTTTACATGCAGTAAATCTACTAACATGGGACAGCCGGCTTTAGTTTCCCTCCGAAGGAAGGCGTACGAAGGATTTTTTTTTCCGTGGCTTCGATCGAGTTTGAACCCGCGAACTTGGGTATAACAGTCCGATACGCTAACCGCTACACCACCAAGTTTACAGCATTACATTACGATTAAGTTTGCATTGTGAATGTGGCCTTCCAGAGAGTTGGCCTGGTGTTTCAGCTTACTCGCATTCGACAGCGCGTTCGCCAGTGGTTCCCGTGGTTGCCGAGAAGGTTCGATCCAGTCGGAACTCCCTTGGCTCGCGAGCGACGGCCCCTCCAGCTAACCCGTCAGCCTGCCTCTACCGTCCCCAATTGACTGAGACGTCCGTCTGTTGGTTGTCCTCTGTTTCGATCGCTAACGAGATCGCCGTATTCAGTGGAATGAGTCCTTTTTGAACCTTCTATTACCTTTTTGGATGGCAAAGTTATTTTGGGTTCGTGCATTTCGCAGCATAGGTTATCGGAAAACCACAACATAACTTTTGTGTAAAATGAAATGGAAAGAATTGAGACAGAATCCATGATAACAGAGTCACTAATTGACTTTTGTCCCATTTTTGTCTCAACGTTTAGCTATATTAGAATTCTACTCACGCAAATGTACCGTGCCTACAATGCTGTAAAGATCAAACCTGGGACTGTCGGTTAGTAGTTGGGTTTCACTATGAAGTTATGTTCACACAATATTTGAAGGGCTGGGAGCAATAACATGGTAACACACATGCGGCTCGTTCTGCACCAATAACGATGCTCCCGTCAATAATAAACACAGCAAAAATTTAATTTTGTTTAAAAGTTTGTTTTAAGAACCACTTGGCTTCACACTCTCGAGAAATATATCCCAAGACGTAAAATTTCTATGCACGAGAGATTTCTAAGGCACTATTCATAACTATTATTCTGTTCATTCATTTCTTTATAAATATGTATGCACGTAAATACGTACATATAATGTGCACTATTCATTTAAGCGTGTACTTGTAAACACTCCATTTTAAATCGACATTATTGTTTATTCAAGAGATAGTCAATAATGTATACACAAACACAAACACACACACACACACACACACACACACATATATATATATATACATATATATATATATATATACAGTATGTCCGAGGAGGAAACGTCGAAACTTCGAAAATAAGCTCTTAAGACAATTCTAAGCATGTTTTGTCTAATACATTACGTGGATATTGCGAATGGTTGAGTCATAATGACCACTCAAAAGTTGGTTTGCAAAATGATTTCTAGGCAAAAATTTGCATTCTGGAAGCATAGAAACACTCCAGAAACATGTAAATTGTATATTATTTACTAAAGTAATGAATATATTTTCTCAGACAGAACAATTAAGCCAGAAATATAAAAGCAGTCGAATTGTGTAAATTGGGTGCTTTATTATTTCTCGCGTAATTTTTCTTTCTGAAGAAATATATTCGTTTCTGTTGTAAGTAATAAACAATTTATATATTTCTGGAGTGTTTCTATGCTTCTGTAATGCAAAGTTTTGCCTATAAATCAATTTTTCAAACCGACTTTTGAGTGCTTATTGCGGCTCAACCGCTCGGAATATCCACGTAGTTTATTAGACAAAATATGCTTAGAATTGTCTTAAGAGCTTATTTTCGATTTTTCGACGTTTCCTCCCCGGACGTCCTCTCTCTCTCTCTCTCTCTCTCTCTCTCTCTATATATATATATATATATATATATATATATATATATATATACACGCATACAGTGTATTAATTTTTGGATCAATCAGCAGACACGGCATCGTGCATAGATTTCTGAATTATTACGGAGCTCGCCTTGCTCTGCCCTGTAGCTTCGCTTCCTGCATCTCTCTGATGTGTCTGTCCTGGTGCACGTCCGCTTCTCCGTTCGCACGTAGGGCCACACGCACATGCATCAACGTGCACGCGTGCCCTTGGCCTGCACGTGGCAGGGGGCGGGCCGCGGCGGCCGGGAGCGTCATCCCGTCCTGTCACGTCCCGAGCTCGCCCAACCCTCACCGCGCCGCGCCGTCCCCCGGCCCACGTCTCCGTCCTGGCCCGCCCCTCTCCGCCTCTCTCTCCACGACCTTCAGCGAAATCAGCCTCTGCTAGTTCAACGGTCGGCAGTCTTTTAGGTGTTAGGGGCCGGCAAATTCGCAATTTTAAATTTCGTAGATCTCTAACACAACGTCCTTGTACCTAAGTTTACAGTTCGGTTTTCCGTTCTTGGCGCACCAAGGTCACGGACGAAAAATGAAGAGGGAAGGCATTCTCCAATAGGGAGCTTCCACGTCACTACTGTGTTGTGACTATTGGCGGCTCCCTATTGGAGAAAGCTTCCCTCTCCATTTTTCGTCCGTGGCCTTGGTGCGTCAAGAACGAAAACCCCAAGTATAAATCAGTGGTGTCAAGATCTCCTACTGATGGCTGTGGCACGCCTCGCGGTACCGTCCCAAGCCACAAGCTTTTCTGCGCAACTAGCGTCGGGAAAGGAAACTATAGTAACCCCGCCGTTTTACAATAGGGAGGGCGTTGTCTCTGGTGGTAGGGTAATGAACTGCGTGGAGGGGCGATTTCGTCGTGGCTCCCGCTCGTGGCACCGACCTTGACGACATTACTTTTAGGTGTTAAGGGCCACTAAATTCGCCATTTAAAGTTTTGCAGATCACAACGTCCTTAGACCTTAGTCTAAATTGTCACTTACGCCAATTAAAATTGAAAACTGATATAACGATACAATATATTCGTATTTAATAACTGTTATCTGTCATTAATAAAGCAAATTTTAGAGATATAAACGAGTGAAGTTTGGGGTTCAATTGATTAATATTAAAAACTACTTATATTTGATCCTTTCTTCGATTTTAAACAATCACGTATTCCTCCAATTTTCTTACCTTCGTCCTCAGGTCTGTTTGCAAACCCTAGTACCCCAACGGTACGGCCCCAACGCTTCATCCCCTCTCTTACATTCCACTACCTCATCTCCGCTTCAACCCGTACTTTGCTCGTCTTCTTCCGTTTCATCGTTGTCATCTCTCAGACTCTTTGATCTCCTTCCTCTCCTTTCCCCGCCAAGTTCCCTTCGCTCAACCCCCTTCGTTGCTTTCGCTGTAAATTACCTTTCAATATCCATTCCCCATCCTTCCCCCGCCTCTGCCATCCCCTTCAAACTCTACGCACACTTCGCACTCATTTCTTCCTTTCTCGCCACGTGCAGTCCCGTCATCCTTACGCAATCCCGCTCCTCCCCTTCATTCGTGCACTTTTCGCCTCTTCTCGCTTCCCCTTCCTCGCCACTTCCCCCATCTTCGTCATTCCCTGACAACGCCCCTCCTTCCCGGCGTATTCCGTCTCCACCCCCTTCCCCCACCGTCATCTGCGTTCTTTCCAGGCCCTTTCAACTCCCATATAACGTGGTGGAGACCATTACAGTGGCGCGCTTTCCTCTTTCACCTTCTTACAGGTACCAAGTGCTACCAACGATACTTCAAACGTGCGTAGCTGCTGCGTAGGTTCGCGAGACGCAAGCAGGCGCATAATGTTAAGAAAGATAGCATCAATGTTCGCGCTTTCTTCAGCGGTATATTGTATGTAAGCATTATGAATAATTGAACATTTAGAAGACACTTTTCGCGTTTCTCAGAAATCAGCCAATTTTTATGTGCGGAAGTTGGCGAGCCTATTCTGCTGCTGTATCCGGCGCCTCGTGTAGTAGCACCAGTGAGCTCTAGTGCAGACTGGAGCCAACACTCGGTGCTCAAAAATCGTGACGGTCTACCATGACGGTGAACGTCTGTTCTGTCCTACTTATTTCAGAACTAAATAGCAGGAATTAACGTCTCATTCCAATTTCAAACATTTATTCTCTTTTGTGTTCACTGAAACTTAATAAAAAGAGGAAAGTAACCAATATTTAATACTTTGAAATTAAGATTTACCTATAATACTGTGACAAAAATAAGTCTTTCCATCCTTGGAGACATTTAACATTCACTCAGGGGATTGCTCTTGGTTTGCGTATCTTTAATAACTTCGTTAGATCGACTTACAGCAAATAGTAGTAGTCGTTGTAAACCTAAAAAAATAATATTTTTTATATTATTACAGCAAATCGACTTATCGGCAGATCGACTTACAGCAAATAGCCCCCGCCGCCCCCTCGCCCCCGCCGCCCCCGCCGCCCTCGCCGCCCCCGCCGCCCCGGCCCCCACGCCCCCCGCCACCCCCACCGCCCCCTGGACACGGGGAGGCGCCTTCAGGCGAAGACGGGACGCCCCCCAACACCCCCTTCTTGGCACGACCCCTCTCCGCGGCCCCCCCCCCCTGGCAGGACCACGCCCACCCGCGGAGGCGTCTAATTGGTTGGCGCAACGCGCAGCAAAGAAAATATGTCGAGCAAACGCATCCTGTCACTTTTTACAGCCGGAGGCGAACACAATCCATCTATCATGCGCGCTGGCGCGTGGCGCGTGGAGCTCCCGCCTGCACCGGCGCCGGGCGGACAGTGGCTCGGCGCGGGCGGGCCCACGCAAATCGCAAGGACGCTTTCACTTTTGGACTTTCTCGTGTACTACTACGTCGTATAGAGTACGTATTGTAACGCTGTAGAGAACACAAAACAAATCACAAGTTTGCTTTCACATTTTTTCTTTCTCGTATACTTCTACGTAGTAGAGAGTACGTATTGTAACGCTGCAGGGAACACAAAACAAATCAGAAGTTTGCTTTCACTTTCTTTTATTTTCTCGTATACTCCTACACAATATAGAGTAAGTATTGTAACGCTGCAGCGAACATGCTTCAGAAGTTTGCTCCAACTTTTTTACTTTCTCCTATACTACTACATGGTATACGGAAGATATTGTAGTGCTGCAGCGAAAACAGAAAAACTCGTTTGGTGATTCTGAAAATTTCTGATTCTAAAAATTTAACTGTTTTAATTCAGAACTGATTCTGAAAATTTATTTTTTTTCTTCTTGAAGTGTTCGTGTTATCACTAAAGAGGTTCAGTAAATATGTGCGTTCCATGATGTGAGCCACTGTATTTACTGGAAGTGTGGGAATGTAAAAAGGTACATGAAAATTGTTTCCATATATCTTCTTATAGCTCGACCAACTTGAGAATGATGTTTACAGGAGCGTGCCACCGTCTGTGTTTACAACCGAAACGACAGAGACGGAGATAAAAGGATACTCAATTCAAAATTAAAATGGTACCGTGCCAAACTATTGCGAAAGAAAGAGTGATTTATTTCGTTGCAAATCTAGAATCTTCTCAATTAATATTTTAACTGAATTTAGACATGTCTACATCTCATATTGGAATAAATAAAAGTATACTTTTCTCTGCAAAATGATTCAAAATTTTGAAACTAATTCTTTCGATGAGCAGTAACATTCATATAAATCGTTTATTTTACCTTAAGTAGTTTCTCAGAATATATACCAAATAAATTCTTTTTTATGTAAGGAGTAACTACCACCATAATGAAGAATATTGTAGATACTTATGACAGTAAACTTAATGTTTTGGTACTTTATTGCATATCTAACAAACCGTCTCAATCCTATGGAAAAAATGATGAATGAAGGAGAATACAAAATGTTTAAATTCAACGAATAAGTATTAAAAATTCAATATAAATAAAACGTTTTATAATAGTCTTGTACTAGAACGGTGAAAAGTAAAGAAAGCAATTTAAAAGGACAAAAATAAAACAGTCAGTGCAAATCTTGCATGATGTGTCTCTGAAGTTATATTTTTTCAGCTGATTCACAACATCTATGAAGGACGCCATGGTGATTCCGTAGGAGCAGCCTCTGATCTCGCTTCCTGCTCCTGGCGACTTTTGTTAGCTAAACTGACTGTACAGACCCGTGTTTTCACTGTTAGTTCCACGACGCGCCGCAATCGCAGCCTTCATTCTTCGCTTGGTCGAGTTATAACACAATGAAAGATTAATATTTTTAGGGAAAATGCGTATCTTCGTTGGGAATTCTTCTATATTCCATTTGAAAGCTTGTTAATTTAATGAATTATTTTTATGCATATGTTGATGCTATATGTAAGTATGCTGTGCATCACATAAATCAGTTTGGAATAAAAATGCTTCTTCTATGTCTTGTCGTTTACTTCTGGAACTGCTAGCCGCGTTTCCGCTTTCAAATTCCTTTTTTGTGGCTGCAGCAGGAACTTAAACAGGCGCTGCCCGCTGGAGCAAGGAAAAAATTTGATTTGATTTATTTGGACAAAAGACAGTGAAAACTGTATATGATGTATGGGGGAGAAGATTATTTGCGCACGTTTTCTTAAGTTCCACAATCCCTTCCCAATATTTTAACTATAAATACGATAGCTGAAAGATGAATAGAATATAAAAAGAAATAATAAAAAAATGAAAAAAGCGCGAGATTAGCAACATTTGAAAAATTAGATATTTCTTTCCCCAGTTATAGAAAACATACTTGCAACGGTAAACGAAATTCAGATGGGATTTTTCTGCATTGCTAATGAAATAGTAACTCACTCTCAGCTACTCCTACCACTAAAAAAGGCGTGCTCAACAAAACGTGCGCATAGTGAAGCTACATTTACGTCCAGAAGCAAAACAAGGGGCCATCTCACCATTTGCTCAATGGATCAGCGAAACTGGACAAAAACCTGATCGAGATGGAGGTCATTGACCCGGAAGCTGAAGTTCATTACTTGTTACAGGTGCTTTAAGTCTTTTTTGAGAATTATACAATACAAATGTAAACTAATTCATTATATATCATTGTTTTGTTAAAATGAACATTATTTTTCTTTTTGATGGTCAGTATAGTCTCTAATTCTATAGAAACAGTTATGCAGCAGAAAAGATTTTATTTTTAAGTTAAATTTGTGTACCAACTTTAATTGTTTAATGTTATCTGGATCAGGGACACTGAACGAAACCTTGGAACCTGGAAAAAGAGAAAAAGGGAACCTGGTCCGTCGCCGTGCAAGGCAGCCTGTCCCCCTCCCTGGTCTACTCGATTATTCGGCAGCCCATTGACGCTTCTGGAGGGTCGGGCCTGACGGCCGCCGTTTAGAACACAACCCTGCTTCCTGTGGGACAGGAGCGGTCTGCGCTGCTGCTGGGTGGAGTGGGCCACACCAGGGCCTTGCAACTCTCCATCACTCCCGGGGACAAAGCTTGAGGGTACTACTATAGGAAGCGCTAGTGTCGCCGAGTACAGTTGCAGGTTACGCTCGCCAACTTCCGCACATAAAAATCGGCTCATTTGTGAGAAATACGAAACGTGTCTTCTAAATGTTCAATTATTAATAATACATACATACATACAAGAAACCTCTTAATAAAGCACGAACATTGTCGCTATTCTTTTGTAACATGATGCACCTGCTTGCGTCTCGCGAACCTAAGCAGCAGCCACGCACGTTTGAAGTATCGCTGGCAGTCGTTCGTCTTTTAGTTCCAGTAAGAACATGCTGCAGGAGAGCGAGCCACTGTAATGGTCTCCACCACATTATACGGGAGTTAAAAGGCCCTGGGCCACACCGTCGCAGAAGCGCCACTGCGCCTATTTCAACCAATGCTTAGCCATTAGAAGCGCTGCCCAGAAGCTCCGTGTGAAGGGGCTGTTAAGGATTCTTCCAAGAAGTGTAGGATAGCTTTGCAACGCCTCTTACGTAAGCCCTGCTCTGAGCGTTTTCTTCAAAGGTTGAACTGTTCTAAGGAGTGTCAGAAATCGAGGGTCGAAGCTCTGTTAAAATTGTGATTGATATTGAAGTCATAGCCTTGCGCGGCCGGAGTCATGTGAATGATCTTGGATGTCCGGGTGACGCCGCGTTGAAGGCTGTGTTGCCTATCGCAGTTGCTTAAAAAAAGCCTTCGTCGCGGCGTGACCAGACAGGCAAGATCATTCAATAATTGATATTTGGACGGTGTTATGCATCAACCGGCTATGCGACATCATACAAGTTTTGGGATAATCGTGTTCAAAGGTTTCATAACATTTTCAGCTCTAAAAACTGTAATTTAATTATTTCATCAGAACTATTTTTACAGATTTGGCGCCAAAATTTTGCGTACACATAGAACATGGTCCAATACAACCGATGGCGTCCATATCTCATTTTTTGCAAAAATGGCGCGTAGCCGGTTGATGCATAACACCGTCCATTTGTTATTCATTGTAAACAATTATCGCCTTATATTTAATTCACTAATTTTATTCATTTGTCTCTCATTCGTACATTTGTCATTCATTTGTCACTCACTCATTCATTTTCGTTTAGCCATTACGCAAGTGATTCGGCAAGACAGTATCGAGCATCTTTGCGAGGGGGAAACTGCAATTTTGAAAGCAATTCCAATCGAACTTAACGTTCCCGCACGAGTCCCTCATTTCATGGAAGAGTCCCTCGTGTGTGTGTTTCATTGCACTGCGCCACGTCGTTCTTTTTCGAGTCCTCTCGCTGCGTCCTCTCGCTCAGTTGTCTCCCAACGCGCCATGAAACCAATCGCTTCCTAATGCCACCGCAGTAGCACGTGCTATTAACATGTTATTTCACTTTAGACCAGCAAAGCACCGCAGTTAAAGCGACGAGCATCGCTATTCACACACGCACACGAAACAGAACATGGGACGCGAAATTGTGGTCAGTGAGTTTAGCAGCTTCAAATTGCTTTCGAGAAGAAACAAAAAAAAATCATTGCATCACCGACTACTCTCTGATGCGGAAGTTTTGCGGTAGCAATTTGGCTGTATATTGAAACAAAGCGCGGATTTTTATGATTAGACTTAATAACCATTGATTGGTTAGTTAATTGGACTACGATCAAAGTCCAGAATTTTCGCGTTCGTGATGAGAGGTTTCTAGAAACAGTTTATAAAATACAACCTGTGGCGGATCCGTGATACCGTCCCCGTTGCCCGAATGTGTTTCGACCTTCTCATTCACCAAGTACAGTAAACCCTCGTTAACATGAATTCCAAGGGACCGAAATAATCGGAGTTCGTATTAAAACGTTCGTGTTAACCGAGTACTATAAATATGTCTGTATTATAAACGTCCATTGCCGGGATCAAAGTTTTACGGCGAAATTCATGTTAAGCGATTTCGTGTTAACCAGGTTTTACTGTAGATTTATTACCTTTCGTTTTATATTAGTGCATCTGTGCACTAATGTACACGAATGAATATGATAGAACATCATGGAATAATGCGTTGCAGATGTGTTGAATTCGGTAGCGCTGGATGGGCCATGTTTGGGAAGATCTAATTATCCGTGTCACTACGCATACAATCTGCTCTCGACAAAACCATTTAGGTGTGGGAAATGGCCGGTATTAGTGATTAAGGTAAAGCTGGATATTTGAAAACTACGCGTGTACAATCGTATTGAGTTGCAGAAGTTTTAAGGTTGTAATAGCTGTTTAAAATTACTATCTTGATTTTATTTTCAAAATTATGATTTGTAGTGAACATTAGTCTGGCAGACGTACAATAGACTGTACAAAACAAGATGACTTGGTTAGATACGGCGTAACAAGAAACAAACTCAGTTGAGAGCTGGTGTGACAAATAATAACTAGGGCTCAGGTGTTTATGACATGTCATATTTTTTTTGCGTTATTTCCCTGAAGAATGTAAGATTAGCATGATTGTATTTACAATAACTAAAATTATGCAATTTCTATGTGTCATATAAGTTCATATTTAGGCTTTTTTTACCCTTTGGTCATTTTCATGGTGATTCTTTCATGGTGATTTTTTGCACTTTTGTCTAATTTTTATCTTTTTGATTCCATTTTCGCATACTTGATTGCAGTCGTCTCATATCCTCTAATCGTTATCTAATTTCTTACAAATGTTTGTTGTATATACTAGTCTGTCTATCCAATAAACACAAATGTATGTGAATTAGGAAAGTAAGTTATATGGACGGAGAAAGAGAAAGCGTAGAAAACACCAGATGTGGAGGGAGTGTTAGTTTAGTTTTCTTAGATTTTGTGCCAAGGTTAACCGCTTCTGTAAAATCTATTTAATAACTTTAGCAAGTAGAATTGTCTTCACGGGGCTCCAAATCAGAATGTGTGAATTGTGAATATGCTAGATTTTGAAAGTATATTTCCAATTTAAATAGCGGAAAGATTTTGAAGGTTTTGAAAATGCAACAAAAACATTTAAGGTCAAATTTTTATATATTTTAGGTCGTAAATTCTTGCATATTTTTAACATTTTTGGGTCATTAATGTCGGGACCCTAATAATGTTATATCTACTACCATTTTCTTATCTTAAGACTTTGGGTAAGCGCGCAAAAATTGTTTATTCATCATTGTCTATAGACTCAAAGTAAACATGGGGTTTCTGTTGTTTAATATTTTATTGAATAAAATTGGAATTTTATTTCATTACACTGAAATAATTATTTAAAGACTATTGGAGTTGTAACATAGCAAACAACAAAAATTCTCTCATAAACAAACTGCTTTGTCTTCTTTTTTTTCGCATATAGGCCGCCTCGGACCACGCGTACATGCATTCTGCCTTTACCGGGGCTCAGAAACATTATCTCGAAGGCAGGCAT
Source organism: Acheta domesticus (assembly GCA_031308135.1). Taxonomy (NCBI): domain Eukaryota; kingdom Metazoa; phylum Arthropoda; class Insecta; order Orthoptera; family Gryllidae; genus Acheta; species Acheta domesticus. The sequence goes on along the minus strand of JAHLJT010008446.1, from coordinate 5,823,812 downwards.
GGAACATCATTAGAGGAGCGGGAGATCAGTATTTAGCTGAATCCCATTTTTATATCCCAGAGTTCTTAGCCCTGCGGGGATGGAACGTGAAATGATGATAGTAAGGGATGTAAGGACGGCACACATACATAAACATTCACAAATACACACATGTCCGAGGCGGGACTCGAACCCGCGACCCTGTGGTCCGAGGTCTCCACGACACTACTGCTTTACCGATCTCGCTCACGGAGCGGACACATTATTATTATTATTATTATTATTATTATTATTATTATTATTATTATTATTATTATTATTATTATTATTATTCCTCTAAATCACGACTTAAGATGTTATGTGTCGGCTGAATATAAAATTTACTCCAGGTTGCAACCAGCTACCTAAGGAGCAGATCTAGGGACTGTCGGTGCCTCTACAATACTTTGCGCAAAATGTGGGCTGTTCCAAATAAAGCTATTTCTTGCACTTCCCAGTCTTTTGGATTACCTGGGAGTTTAGACAAGTTCTTACACAAATTTTGCGGAACAAATCCCAGAGCTCCGATAACTATCGGTACGACCTGTGCTTTTACGCCCCACATTCGGCTGATCTCGATTTCCAAACTCTTGTATTTAAGACGTTTCTCTGCCTCCTTGGTAACGACGTTTTGATCGCAAGGTACAGCAACATCCACAAGTAAACACGATTTGTTCTCCAAATCCCGGATAACTATATCTGGTTTGTTTGCTGCTATCGTGTGATCAGTTTGACTTTGTTGGTCGTACAATATCGTACACAATCCAACAGACGTCACCGGTTTCGGTGAGTGTTCGTACCACTTGGGGCATGTGTTTGGAACTTCGAGTGCGGTACAGATCTGCCAGTGGAGGTAGCTACACACCCTGTCATATCTTTTCAGGTATTCAGTCTTTGCTAGGATTGGACAAGCTGAGACAATATGATCGATGGTTTCTACTTGCTCCTGGCAAATGCGGCATTTATCATCTTGGGAAATTTTGAGAACCGCTTTATCATAATGTCGTGTTCTCAAGGGCTGATCTTGGGCTGCTTCCGATTCTGGCTTCATTCTTCCCCTTTTAAGCAACATAAATGATTGATCTTTATTGATCTGCACCTTGTCCATTCTTTTTGGTATTGTCCGTGGAGTGGTTTGTCTCTCTACGATTTCTTTAACATTTTTTGTGTCTCACACTTCATGTTTAGCAGCATCAGAAGTTCATTGTCTGTGTTATTTGACGTGTCTTGCCTAGTTTTCTTCGCAATGTTTCTTGCTACACTAACAATGCCTCTGTTTCCCATTCTTCGGTCAGATTTCATGACCTGCCTCATTAGAGGGTCATCTTGATGGCTGACTACATACTTCCCCAACCCGACTATTGCGTTGTACCAGGAGGCTTTAATTTGTCTGAGGCCTCTTCCTCCTTCCTTACGTGACACATAAAGTCTATGTACATCAGCTCGGGGGTGGGCAACATGATGCATTGTAAGCAATTTTCTGGTTTTTCGATCCATGATGCGAATTTCCTAATCAGTCCATTCTACTAGTCCGAAACTGTATTCGGCTGCAGGCACCGCCAAACTACCTATTGCTGATATTTATTCCTTGAGTTCAGAGCGGACTGCAGGACAAGTCTCACTCGTCTATAATACTCCCTGCGAATTCTCTCTTTCATTGTGTCGTTCGAGATGGTCTCACATTCTTCAATGCCCAGATATTTGTAAGTTTTACCTGGCTCAAGATCATGAATCACAGTGTGTCTATCAACTTCAATGTTCTCGGACGTGGTCATTTTGCCCCTTTTTAAGTTGCCTTTTGCACACTTGTCAAGACCAAACATCATGCAGATGCCACTGCTAAAATCATTGATGACAGACAGCATTTGGGAGAGAATCGTTTCATTCTTAGCAAAACTTTAAGATCATCCATGTAAAATAAATGTGATACAGGCATTTCATCACCATGGAGCTTGTAACCAAAGTCAGTGTGCGACAGCTGTCTTGATAGAGGAATCAAACTAATGCAAAACAGCAGATGGGATAGTGAATCTCCTTGAAATATTCCCCTGTTAATCTGAATACTTCTGGTTTCTACTAGTCCCTTTCCGCTGTGGATTAGTAACCTGGTGCTCCACGACTTCATACTAGCCTTGCAAAACTCAAAAAGTCTAGGATGAAATCGATAGATCTCCAGGGTCTTCAAAATCCAATCATGTGGTACACTGTCAAAGGCCTTCTGGTAGTCAATCCAAGCCATGCTTAAATTACGTTTTCGTTTCTTTACATCATTCAAAATTATTTTGTTGAGATGCAAGATTTCCTTACAGCCATAGGAACCTTTACGGACATCCTTTCTGTTCAACTGGCAACAGATGGTTCTTCTCTAGGTGCCTATACATTTTGTCAGCAATGGCTGCAGTATATAAGTTTGTACATTACTGGCAGGCAAGTAATTGGCCTGTAGTTCTTCGCCAAAGAGCTGTCTCCTCCTTTGGGTAGCAAATACGTAATGCCGCGAGTGAGCCATTCGGGGAGTTCGTTAGGGTTTTCTAAAATTTTATTAACAGCCTTTGCAAGATGAGAATGTAGTGCTGTTAATTTCTTAATCCAATAAATCTGGATCTTATCAACCCCAGGGGATTTCCTGTTTCCCATATTCTTAATTGTTTGGCATAGGTCCTCTTTCGAGAATCCTTGAACATGTTCCACTCTTTCCACAAGTCCATTGGCAGCATCAACTTCAGATTGGAGCCACGATGCGTCTTTGTTGTAGAATCTGGTTTCCTCCCAGATTCCTGACCAAAATGTTTCGACGTCATCTTTTGAAGGAGGGCAGCATTGCCATTCGGTTTTTCAGTCAGACTGCGATAGAATTTCTTCGCGTCTGTTTCAAACAACCGGTTCTGTACACTGAAATCGATTTCTACGTTTGTACCGTCTTATTCCTTGAGCCCATGCTTGGATTTTTTCTTTTAGCTTTTCAGCTACCATTATCCTTGTTGTGTCATTGTCAATTAGGTATTTTTGTTCAACATGGAGTATTTTTTGTTGAACTTTGTACGTGTGGTTTGACTTCGAAGATGCCTCGGCTAGGAGTGATATTTCACGCCGTGTGTCGCCTATCCGTTTAATAATTCTTTTCATCCACGGAGGTACGGAGCTTTTTACTCTGTCTGGCTGTCGGCCATCGGTGTTCTTGGCTGGTCCCAAGATTATCTGAGATACTAGGTATCCAGTTGCATACACGATGTGATTGATTTCAGTAATATCTAGATCTCTACTTGAGGTCTGTGCAACCTCATTTAAGACAGAATTCTCTGTTTCTATCACTCTCTTAGCTTTAGCATTTTCGTAAATTCTCCTCAACGGTGCACGAGATTCGAATGGAAGCAGACGAACTCGTTCTATCTCGCGACGGAGGAGGTCCCGCATCATGTCCTTATCGTGTGACTCATGCCCAGATGAATTTTCACCACTGACGGATGTTTCTTTTGGAAGAGATGAACCTTGAAGTGGATCATCGTTTTCAGGGATATTAGATGGTTCTAAATGTTCGTCATGTGGATGGTTTGATTGATGAACATACTCTGCGTTTCTCTGGATGTCTGCAAGTTGTTTTGCTTTGAATTTTCCACTGCTGAGATGTATCGTCGTTGACTGGCAAGCTTCTTTGAGTCTAGGGTAGGTCTCATCTGGGTTCCGCTCTCTCCATATCTTAAAAACTTCTATTTCTGAGCCCCCATTTTTCGCTTTTGCATTGTAAAAGCACCACATCACCTCCATTAATTCATCCCGGGTCCATCTCTGACGATGGCTTCGAGCTACTGCTGGCCCTGGGTCCCTGGGACCTACATCCGTGGGATGGCCAGATGACGACAAAGTGACATTAGCTCGGTTCCTGAGCAGGTATGGGACACTGGTAGAACAAGGCACGTTAAGGTTCATTACATTGCTTGTTCTATTCATTTTGCTCATTGGTTTCAAGTGAAGATTCGCAGGTAGCAAGTTCGAGTTCGCAGATCACACTTAACATTTGGGTTGTTTCCTGCGATCCGTTACTGCGACCCATAGTGGCCTCGGGGCATCCCCCCGCAGGGTCCAGCAAGGGGTCCCTCCGATCGCCAGTCGGAATTATTAAACCCTACGGGATTTTCACTGACTGCTGAAGGCAGCCTCCTTCGCTGGCTAATGCAAGGTTCGGGCCTCCACTCTAATTAGTGGCCTGGTGTGCCAACCCAGTTTCTCTCCTGTACCGTCCGTGGGCCGATAACAGGAAGTCCAAAGGTTCATGACCTTTCCCTCTCTACTTACTTCCCACTCTCCTCAAAATGGAGTACTTCTTCGTCGGACCCCTCACCTTCAACCTATTCAGCAAGGGAGACCCTACCAGTAGCTAGGCTACCACTGACATAGCTCTCAGGCTCATGGGGGTACTCAAGCTCCACCACCAACTCCAGGGTCGTGTACTCCCTAGGTGGAGTTATTATTATTATTATTATTATTATTATTATTATTATTATTATTATTATTATTTTATTCATCTATATCACGACTAAAGATGTTATGAGTCGGTTCAAAATAAAATCTACTCCAGGTTGGCAACCAGCTACCTAAGGAGTAGATCTAGGGACTGTCCGTGCCTCTACAATACTTTGCGCAAAATGTGGGCCTTGGTAACGACGTTTTGATCGCAAAGTACAGCAACATCGACAAGTAAACTCGATTTTTTCTCCAAATCCCGGATAACCATCAGGGTTTGTTTGCCGCTATCGTGCGATCAGTTTGAATTTGTTGGTCGTACAATATCGTATACAATCCAACAGACGTCACCGGTTTTTAGTGAGTGTTCGTACCACTTGGGGCATGTGTTTGGAACTTCGAGGGCGGTACAGACCTGCCAGTGGCGGTAGCTACACACCCCTGTCGTGTCTTTTCAAGTATTCGGTCTTTGCTAGGATTGGACAAGCTGAGATAATATGATCAATGGTTTTTACGTGTTCCTGGCAAATGCAGCATTTATCATATTGGGAAATTTTGAGAAGCGCTCTATCATAATGTCGTGTTCTCAACGCCTGATCTTGGGCAGCTATTATAAGCGCTTCCGATCCTGGCAAATCAAATATTGTCCGTGGAGTGGTTTGTCTCTCCACGATATATTCTTTCTTATTGCATCTGTTTATTTTTTATTTATATACTGTTTACGATTTTTGTGAATTTATACATTTGTGCATATAAATAATAATGTCAGTATTATTTATATTATTCAATGGTTGTATTTGAATTAGCATTCGGTCCTCCTCGTCCTTCTGAACCTACAATGTGAACTACCATCGTGGTCACTTAACATGTCCTCCGAGGCACGCCCCTGCCGACAGATAAGCTGTTAGCAGTGGCGCTGGGTAACGGCCGTAGGGCCAGCGATTTCCTCACTTCCACAGGGGGTAAGGTCATGAAAGGTAAGAATACTAATGATCGCAAAAACACTACTTGCAATGCTTCATAGCACTTAAAAATGTGTACATACGGGTAAGCATGATATGTCTTCTGTAACGACCAATAGATTGCACATAGTATGAGGTGAAGCATTCACAATATTTATAAATCTTTGCGAAGAAAAACTCTTCGTTTCATTATTCAAGAACGAAAAACGCAAATGTGAGAATGAACTGAATTGGAATGCAGATTACGACAACCCTGTATCACGCGCTAACCTGCTATTCCGACCGACTTCGCCAGTCGGCCGTCAGAATTGCAATGCTCTCGGCGTGCGCAAATGACCTCACGAGCATTCCCGAACCCTCATCCGCGCTTCGAACCTTGGATATGCACTCAATGTGCTGTTGACAGAGACTACGTCGTAGTAAGAAAACTACAAACACACACACACACATTCGGCGGAAAGTTCTGCTTCTGAAGCGAAAACAATAAAGGAATTGTTTATTACTATTATTATGAGTAACAAGCTGGTGGTGGTTCTTCTTTGGAAATTACTCAGCCTGTATATTGGTGATGTCAAGGTCTTCTACTGGTGGCAGTGGCACATGTGGTGGCGCCAGCATTCCACGAGCTTCTCTGCTCAACTAGCGTTGGGAAAGGGAACCATTAGTAGTAACCCCGCTGTTTTACAATAGGAATGGTTTTGTCTCTGGTGGCGGGGTGATGAACTCCGTGGAGGTGCGATTTCGTCGTCGCACTGGTGCCACGGACTCCCGCTCATGGCATCGACCTTGACAACACTGATATATATTATACCTGAAGAGATGGATGGATAGTCCCGAAAGTGTAGAACGTGTTTTTCACGGTAGGTGGCGGTAATATTTTCCCTGCTGGCTGGCGAGATTCGCCGCCGACCTACCGTCGATTAACGGTTTTTCCCCCTCAACCAGGTATCTCTCACCAGCGGGGCACCGCCCCAGCAGGCTCTGAGCTCCCGACTGGTCTCCCGGCAGGAGTGGTAGTGTAGTGCATGTTAGTGTAAGTGTGTGAGTATGGGGTGAGGATAGGACAAGAAGAAGAAAGGAAAGATCGCGCGCGGTCCGTGGCCCGTTGTTAGGGTACTGTTCGGCATTCGCCTGGTGTTGATCGGAGAAACCACGGAAAACTGCCGATCAGAGCAGCAGGCCGCTAGAATTCTCCTCCAGACAGCGACTGAAGTCGGCCTATTTGAGAAGGGTAGTGTGGAAAATCCTGCCGCCGTCGGGACTCGAACTTAGAACCTCCCGGTCAGAGGGACTGCAGTGACATTAGTTGATGTACTGAGGCATCTCTCCCAGTTTGATTGATTAATGATTCCAGTGCGGCAACTGATAGTCATTAATTCCGTAGTGTAGTTCGCGGCAGTAGGCGGTAATGTTCCCTCAGTGGAGGAAGAGGTCTTGTGCCTTGTGCGGAGTTTTCCCGACCAGATATCTCGCCCAGGCTCTAAGCGTCCGTCTGGTCTCCCGACATGTTTGGTAGTGTAGTGCATGTGAGTGCAAGTGTATGTAAGTGAAAGGGGTAAGGATAAGGCAAGGAAGAGGAAGGAGAGACTGCTCGCTGCCCGTGCCGCTTGTTAAAGTACTGCTCCTAAATTCGCCTAGCGTTAATCGGAGATAACATTAAACCGATCAGAGCAGCCGGTCGCTAGAATTCTCCCCCAGACAGTGGCTGAATTCGACCTAGCTACGTAGCTAATGTCCTGCCTCTGTCGCGACTGGGAATCCTAGGACCTTCCAGACAGAGGGCTGAACCATTTCAGCCGGTCCGGTGACCTGAGTCGTCATGGTTGAGAGCACTGCTTCAGCATCCGCCTAGAATTGAGACAAGGAAATAACTGAATGAGAGACAGAGTAGCCGCCTTGTAGAATTCTCGTACCGACAGATGCCGACTTCGTCCTCTATAGTGTTGACATTTTGCCAGCAACGGCGACTCCAACCTAGGAACTAGATAACTACGATGCATTTGCAGAGTCGGTTTCTACTTCAGAAACTCCCCTCCCGTCATTCATTTTTTATCTCCCTGGGCGCTGTAACGTCCCAGACCTCCGCGAACAGGAGAAGGGCGGCGGCCCTCTTCGCGTCAGCCCGCGTCAGCGCCTGTCGCGCAAGAAGTGCCCGGGATTTGAACGTGGACCGCCGGAGGACTAGAGGCGGCGCCCAAAGAACCGGAGACGATCGCGGGCGAAGGCAAGGGCGAGGGCGGGGCGGGGGCGGGAGCGAGGGCGGGGGAGAGGGTGGGGGGCGAGGGCGAGGGCGGGGGCGAGGGCGAGGGCGAGGGAAGGGGCGAGGGAAGGGGTGGGGATGAGGGCGGGGGCGGGGGTGAGGGCGGGGGCGGGGGTGAGGGCGGTGGCGAGGGCGAGGGCGGGCGGGGGCGTGGCAGATTAATGGCAGCGGCGTGACGGCGGCGCGAGCCATGTGCAGGCCCCTCCCCGCCCCCACAAAGGAGCTCTGCTCCGCTGTCCTCCGCTCCGCTCCACCGCCGCCTCCATCACTGTCGCCGCCGCCCTCCGCGCCGCCTCCCCCGTCGCCGCCGTCGTCGATGTTTCTTGCCGCCGCCCGCGCTTGTCAACGCGACTCCTACGCGGCGCCCGCGATGGAGTGGAGGAGAACACGCCCCTGTCCTGCCCCTGCCCCGGCCTTCTTGCCCGGAGGAGCCCGCACCTCCGGGCGATATTTCTTCGACGCCCAACTGCCAAGTCTCCTCCCAGGGCAGGAGCTCGGGGACAACAATTCAAAGTTGATACAAACTCTATGGCAGTGGTGGCAAAGTCTTCTACTGGTAGCAGTGGCACGCGTCGTGGCATCGTAGCATACCACAACCTTCTCTGCGCAACTAGCGTCGGGAAACGAAACTATTAGTAGTAACCCGTCCTTTTACAATAGGGATGACGTTGTCCCTGGTGGCGGCGTAATGAACTGCGTGGAAGGACGATTTCGTCGTGGCTCTCGTGCCACGGATTCCCGCTCGTGATATCGACCTTCACAACACTGCTCTGAGGGATTAGTATAGTAAGAATCAAATGAAGACCTTTGGGATAGTTTCTTAATGGTAATGCAAACTAATAGTCACATTTATTTCACTTCAGCAACTTGATGAGCAACGCGAGTCTTAATGAGCCATCTCTTCAGGTATTATATACCTTTCGGGACTAATGATCTCTGTAGTTGACGCGCCCGAAATCACGAATCAATCAATCAGTTAAATAAACAATCAATCAAACGGGCAGCCCAGTCGAACTGTTGTGTGGTCTTATCTGCAGGTCCACGTCACCAGTGTGGTCCGCTGCTTGTCCAATGAGCCCGACACGAGCTGAGAGGAGTGGCACGGGAGCCACTGCACTCCAGGCAGGTCTTATATTTGAGCAACCCTGCAAAGATCCACTGACCACGTGCGGTCATTCCTGCCCAGTCCAGTTTTAATTCTCATCCTTACTGCTGAGTCATGTCTTCATTCATTCTCAAAGGCCTTTCTCCGCTTGATTGAGAAGATCTCCAACAATCTTTGGAGGAGAAAGAAATAGCGACTAGAGTCTGTTGAGACATAACTTGAGTCTAATGGTGAGGTAACCGAAGTAATAATGGAATGTGATTTTCCTTGAATTTCGATTAATATTCAGGCTTCGCACGCACTATGCCATTTCATAAAGAAAAAATTCCATTTATTATAAACAATCATGTGATAATCTAGTACCATTTAATTATAAAATAAAGTTGAAGTTCGTACGACGTTTCAGACAACTGTTCGTCTCCATCTTCAGGTACAAATTTCTTTGGCTAAAATTAAATTTATAACATAAATATTGAAATGAAATCCATCATTATAAAAACATTATGTAAGAGAAAACAATATTATTACATTTTAAGTAATACATTACAATTTTAAGTTTTACATTTTAAGTTTTACATTACAATTAAGTTACATCATAGATTTACTAAATACAAATTCCAAGTTTAGTTCAGCGAACGTAAGAAAAACAAATGCAATTATGCAATTATGACACTCATTAAAAACGTAACTATGTAATTTGTTAATGATGAACAGCTACGACCTTGAAGGCTACTCAAGCAACTTTTCCAACGAATCAGAGATACGGGTTGCGGGTTTGAGTCCGGAGGGTTTCCAGAAATGCACGTCATATTTTGAACGCCTGTGGTTTCCAAGGCTTCCTTCCTCTGTTCCTGCGAATGACGGGGAGCAGCATATTCTTTGGAGCGTGCGATGGGCTCATTACCCCCTCGTGTAATGGATACACCCTATTGATTCAGAAAATCTCCGACAAGCGACGAGAACCTTTGACTCTCCGGTCGCGTTAAATGTATCTTGTGATGGTAAAAAAGGATTAATATCAATAATTTTGTTATTTATTGTTAACAATAACAACGTTGATAACTTTATTGTTATTCTTATTATCGGCCATTTCTGACCACGCTACACTATTAACGTGACGTTTTAGCACCATCTTTTCAGCTGTATCCTCGATACGACCAGGTTGTTACGCCTTAATGTGTGAATTATGAGGTGATAGGATGAAAATAATTTGTTTTGTTTTAAAAAAATGAAAAGTCATCCACAATTTGGGAGCCGCCACTTGCTGCATTGACGGCAGGAATTGTTTCCTTGCTCATATACGAAGTACTTGACTTACGTTTTCTTTGTTTGCCCTTTTTTAGCTACAATATTGCAACTGAATCATTTACTGCACCCAGAGAATATGTGCTGAGTGGCAGCAGTCACTTATTGGAAAGTCACGATTTTTCGATTTGTAAAGAGCATTAATCCACAAGAAAGAGAGGAATCTTTCTTATATTTTATTGACATCTATTAAGTTGCATGAATATATCTGACAGACATTGCGCACAGATATAACGTTGAAAATAATACTTTGTTATTACATCCTTTTGTAGAACCCTGGTCTTAATATTTTTCATTTCAATATTTCAAATCGTCCATAATTTTATTACTTTTCTCTTTACCGAGAAAATGAAATAAACACAATTCTTTCACACCGAACACTAAAAAGGTTTTAACTTCCCTTGAATGTCACCAACAAGTGCACAAAAGTAATTGTATCCCAAAAGTAATTGTGCATAACATTACTGATTGTAATTTAGTGTCGTTTCATAATCTAATTCCATGTTGCAGCACATGCCAATAAATATAAGTAGTTTTAGCAGGGGTGGGGCAGACTTCCTCTGTGGTCAAACATTCTCAGTTCCCTCAAATGATTTTCTATTTAAATGCGTGGTTGTCACTTATACAAAGTATTATAATGTAGATTTCGTTTGCAAAAACCTTTAAATGAACATAATGATCCTTGCTGAGTTTTGTCTGAAACACCTAGCAAACTTGCACCACGTATTTGCGTGCTTGCTGTAGCATGATTCGGTTTATTGTACTAACGCTGGGTGACTATAATCGTTTGAACGTGAATATTACACATCGACTATTACACATGTTTGATACTGACTGATTTATTTATTGGTCAAACACGCGATTAAAAGCGCGCCCCGCATTTGACTGTAGAGGAGGCAATAGCCCAAAGCGTTCCGCATTTTGTGGTCGGAGTCCATTTGCCACCAACTCCACCGTTCAATCGCAGTTACCACATGGAGCAGCGGTAGGCCACTTTCACAATAATTGCGATAATAGTGTGCACAAACAATGAAAACTGAATTTTATGTGCTTTGATGTGTGACGTGCGTTATAACAAGTACATCACTATGTTAGATTTATTTCATTTGACTTTTTTGTCAAAGAACAGTATTTTATTTTTATTGTTTATTTGGTCAAAAAACAGTAAAAACGGTATGTGACGTATGGGGCAGAAGAAAACTGTACGTGACGTTACATGTCTTACAGATCTACGGAAATCATCTGAAGTGGCCCATTTACTTAGTAAAACAAATCACGATTTGCCTCTTTACTTGAATGGTCAGTGCGAAACGGCCTTAAGCTAAATCCATTGAAATCTCAATCAATTATAATTGGTCCTGCAGGTCCCACAAAATCCTTCGAAATCTCCTCATATCATATTAGTCAAACACTACTGTTTCTTTCTGCTCTTAAGTTAAAAGTCTCGGTCTGACCATCGATCAGTAGTTTTACGAATCAGTAGTTTTTGTCAAAAATGACTTACTTAACCCATAACTGGCCATGTATGAAATTTCATACCACGCACACTTGTTAACTTAAATATTTCTGCTGTGGGTAAATATTAAATTTAACGTTTGAAAGAGGTTGCATTCTGTAAAGAAGTTTAGCAACATTGTTTCAACTGATTAGGAATCAGTTCCTACTCCATTCTTTGGGTTGGAACAACAATCATTTCGTGCGTCCGTAGCGGCACTGTCGACAATGACGTCCCGGTATGTTCATTTATATTTTCTGGTTTATTTATTTATGTAATATAATATTTCCTTTGCAATATGTATTGAGAGAGACATGAACTTTTAATGTGATATAAACAAATTTACAAAAACCAAATATTGTGAGATATATTATCATATATAAGTTAGGGTATGAAATTTCATACCATGGCCACTTGAGAGTACAATCTTTTGATGCCCATGCCATTCTATATTATATATATATATAATATATATATATATATATATATATATATATATAGCTTACGCCACACGTTTTCAAAAGTATTGTAAGTTAGAATATTACTTAGGTAGTCTAGAAGTAATAGTTATTTATTTTCAGAATAAATATAGCAGACGGCACTGAGGCAATACTGAATGTATTAGAAGAACTTGCGGAAACCGATACTGAGGCAGAACTGATAAAAGACGCAGACGAACTGGAAATTGTCTTGCAACCAGCTGTTGATGGAGCTGCGAACGACTAGATGATGCTGGTAGTGATTGAGAAGGGGGATCGTGCGAACATTCGTGATCTTGGTAGAGGTCTTCTCGCGCGTGCTGCTGAAATTCGAAGAACAATTTCTAGCACAAAAAACGGAACGACGTGGATGGGCTTTATAGAAAACGGTGTTACTGTATTTGGTCAAGACAATGGAATGGACTAATTTCATGAAGATACGAGTGAACACATGCAATGAAGTCAAAATCCTGTATTGTGAAAAGGTCAAGAAAATGGGAAGAGGTAAATTTAATACCTATGATCGGAACTGATAACTACATTCAGTCAGAGCCATTTTTTGTTAAGGAAATTAGAGATAAGAATTTAGCCCCTATCGATGTTTTTAGGATAATTTTTGATGAAGATCTAAATGATAGGATTTGTCGTGAATGCCACGCAGAGAGGGGCCCAAATTCAAGTTTCGCATGAATGTGTATATAAATACATTGCTATCTTGCTTTTCTCAGGATATCACTCTTTGCCTCATAGAGACATGTACTGGCAGCAGACACCTGATACTCACAGTTCACTAGTAAGCAATGCAGTGAAGAGAGGTCCCTTTCGTGAAATGCACAGGTACTTTCATCTCAATGATAATAATGAGAATAATAATAAAGACAGAGTATACAAAGTGAGACCTGTGATAAACGCACTAAATGAAAAATTTCAGAATTTAATAAAACCATTGGCAGGGAAGTTTTGTGTCGATGAAGCAATGGAGCCTTATTACGGGCATCATTTTATAAAACAATTCATACGTGGGAAACCTATCAGATATGGCTTCAAATTTCGGTGTATGTCTACTCCAAGCGGTTACCTGATAAAATTCGACCCATATGTAGGAGCAAAAGTATCCAGGGAACCTGGTCAAACACCTGGTTCTAGTGTTGTCCACAAACTTTGCCATGGATACCTCTCTCCCAACAGCATAATATTTATGGACAATTTTTTTTAACAGCATAGGTTTACTTGAGACCCTGAAGAAATATAATCTATATGTAATCGGCACTATCCGCTCTGACAGAGTCGAGAAAGCTCCATTGCTAGATTTAAGAAGCAAGCACGGAGATCGCATCATGTTCTTAGGGATGCTCAGTCATCTACTTTGATTTGCTGGAATGACAATAGTCAAGTTACATTGGCAACTAATCTGATTATGACGCTGTACAAGGCGTGACAACGTGTAAGAGATGGAGCCGGGAAAAAACGGGAAAGAACATCTGTCCCAATGCCCACCTTAGTGAAGGAATACAATAAATGTATGGGCGGAGTCGATCTTTTCGATCGATTGCGAGGCTAATACAGTATCCGAATACGCAATAAAAAATGGTACTTTCCAATATTTCGTTCTGTCTCAACGGAGCCGTTGTGAATTCATGGCTGTTGTACAAACAAGCAAATAAAGACGTGCCTCTTCTAGAATTCACTCGAAGAATTGTGCTTGCTATTCTTTCAACACCTGCAATTGAAAAACCAAGAGGGGTAAAATCCAAAACCAACAAACAAATTGCTAAGAGAAATAAGATTCGACAATATTGGGCATTTGGTAGATGCAGCAGAAAAGCAAAGAAAATGTGCACAGTGCAAAAAGGGCACTACATTTCAGTGTGTGAAATGTAATGTAGGTCTTCACCAAAAATCTTGCTTTGTGCAATACCATAGCCAGAATGATTGCTTAAAATTTTATATTAGAAAATCGTTTCAGGGTAATGTTCATCCATATTTAATGTTTTCTAAGACACTTTGTAACATTAACGTCTACCTATCAATAAATAATTTTCTACAATATAAACTTCTAATCATCAATGTTTGACCCCCGTATGGCCATGGTATGAAATTTCATACCTTCTCAAAAACCATCAAATTTTTAATAAAAACTGAAAATAACATTTTCCCCAACAAATGCTACCTAATTAATGCTATGTATTAAAATTTTACCAAATTCCGAACACTTTTTTAATTACGGCCAGTTTTGGGTTAAGGACGGGAATATATTTTCAGCAAACGCCGATGTCTATAAGTATAACACACGACGTAGTAATCATATTCACCAGGTGGCAGTATCAACAGCTCACTACAAAAAATTCACATACAATTCATGTACATTACTCTACAACACTTTGCCAGAAGACATTAAACGATTAATTCCATAGAAAAGTTTAAGTCCCAAGTAAAATCTTTTCTGCTGCATAACTGTTTCTATACAATTCGAGACTATACCGAGCATCAAAAAGGAAAGTAGAATTAATTTTAACAATGATAGTTAATGTAATTATTTATCATTTGGACTGTATAATTCTAAAGAACCTGTAACAAGTATTGTACCACAGTTTCTGGGTTGATGGCCCCCATCTCGATCGGTTTTTCGTCCAGTTTCCCTGATCCTTGAGCAAATGCTGAGATGGTCCCTTGTTTTGCTTCTGGACATAATGTAACTTCATTATTTGTGCACGTCTTCTGAATTTCAGTGGGAAATATAGTTATTCAAATTATCGTTTTTCATATTATCGCGGCAAAAAGTATTATTCTTTCATGAAGAACATGAGGGTTCAGGGCAGAAATTTATAGCTAATTTACCTTTTGAAAATATATTTTTATTATATAGGAGCGACTATTTTGTCAACAAAACTCGAAAAAAACTCTCTTTTCTGTATTCAAAATTCGACTAGAATATGGTTTAGGATAGAGACCACAGAATTATGAAAACGTGCACAAAATTCCACTTCTCCCCATAGCTCGTCATACGCAGTTTTTTAACTGTTTTTGACGTAAATAAATAAATAAATAAAATAATAAAT
>JAHLJT010008446.1:5711290-5808568 GCA_031308135.1 Acheta domesticus | reverse complement strand
TTAGTTAGCCCACTTCGGTACATGGGAATGTTGCTCAAACGATGTTTGCAATTTTTAATATCTTAACGAACCGACAATTGAGTGTTAATATTAACGGTGATGACGTGAGTTTGCAGTTGGGCGTTAGTGTACATACTTCCAGATGTCGCCAACATTTAAATCGTGCGTTTGGACTGCGATCGTTGGAAGTTGTCGGGTGACTTGCACTATTCTTTCTATAATTTTAAATTTAGTTGTTTTTTTAATTGATTCACGTAGTATTGTAGGCTAGCGCGTTTTGATTTTTGTTTTCCATTTACTTCAAGCTATTTTACTTTAGCTACTTTAAAAAGTTTGTTCTTTGTGTTGTGCCATAGCACAAGTTTTCTCCCACTACCTCTGCGTATATATACCCGTCGTATATATACCCGAGAACTCTCGCATGTTAGACCCCCACACTCATCCCTATCCTTCTATTTTCATTCTGAGAGGGAAAGTAGTTAACGAAACGTGTTTATTTGTATCTATACTACTTACTACTATCTATACTACTATACTTTTATTTGTATCTATAAAGGTAACTTGCAATGTACTAACACAATTACAAATAAAAATAAAAAACAATGCAATTATGTGTAAAAGAAATTTTCAATAAATATTTATTCAATATCATGGAGAATTTGCTTGGAACAATTCCCCACACTTACTTAAAGACATTTGAAGTAATTATTCAATATTCTTTGTCAATTAGGTTTTAGTTTTTCGTGATAGTCACAAAAATATTAGCTTTTTACTTTTGAGAAAGCTACGTGTCTGAACCTGTTGACTTGAAAATTTCATCGAATGATAACGAAAATATTGGTACGGGTAAAACACAAACACAGTCTTCACTCTTCACTGAACACCCCTATCCTTCCACAATTAAGTACACAGCACTTATAGACCATGAAAAAACGTTAATTGAATAGTTTCATTACACGCATAAGAATCAATGTTCTAGGTATAGGTATCAAGCAACTATAATAGTACTTCTAGTTGTTGCTGGAGAGCAAATCTTGAATTAATGATTATGCAAAATAAACCTCGTCAGACTGCACAAACTACGGTGTTAACAGAAAGCGCAAATAAAGATTGTCGAATCTAAGTCTCCTATGCGAGTCGCCACAAAAATTGCTACCAGCAAGAAGGACTGAAGTATTGAGATGGCCTTGATAGTATTGAAGCGTGGAACCGAAAAGTTAATTTAATGGATCAGGAAATGTCTCATCTTGAAGATTTTAGTGTGAGAAACGTTTCTTGAGGCCTTTGGCCTCAATATTTTACTTTTTAAAGGCTCTAAAACGCTTTGTTTATGAGTTATTTGCCGATATAGGTTGACATTTGATGCGGGTTGCATTTTACATGAATATTTCGCTGCGTTTTTTTTGAAAGAAATCATCCATATTTTTAAAGTCAAAGTGGAATTCTTCAAGTCTCCGTGAAATTCTCTTTCTTTGAAGCCCTCATTTATAAAGATTGGTTGCGTGTGAGAGCCGGAACCCAAAGGTATACTACTGAAATAATACAGGAGACGATAATATTATTATTCCTCATATTTTTCAAGACGCAGACTTAACATTCCTTTTTTGTTATTTAATACATAAATGTACAACGTTTCGGGATTTCATGTGGTTCCAACCACTCAGGCATGTTGTATAAAAAAATATTGAAAATCAATTCGTGTAATTTACTTACTGATTGTTGTGCCATTATTTATCTACAAACCAATTTTAGCTGGTATGCTGTGAAGGGTCATATATTCAATGGTAGCTATGTAAAGTATTGTAAGTTTAGAACCATTTGATGTCGAAAGAAAATAATAGTGAAGCTCACCTAAATCTCTCCATTATGTAGAAATTAGAACATTCATAAACGTATGTTCGTGTCATTATTCATATACAATATTACCATGTAAGCTGCGAATTAGTTGTAAATTTACAATCGTTAATTTTCAACTATTTACAATAATTCCATGTCTATTCTTCTTCTTCGTATATTATTATTATTATTAGTATTATTATTATTATTATTAGTATTATTATTATTTTAAAAGCAAAGTGTCTTGTTATCAAAACCAATATTTTAATGTACGTGTAATTATAAATTATGTTAAATAGCGGTTTTTCACATCGTGGCAAAACCTATAAAATTCTAATTGTTCTGAAGCAAAAGCAGCGATTTACAGTTGCACATACTTCCTCAGATAATTTGTGACGGTTTCATAATACGATATTATCGTATTATACTATTGCTTCTTGTATCCTACTACTAGTTAAGCAATCTCTTGAAAAAATCTACTCGCAAACCAGATCGTCGGAGATTCGAACAAAATGCATTTTCTTATTTATAGAAATTCAAAATTTTTTATGAAAATAGTACTTGTGTGAAATAATTCAGTACAGACAGCTGTATTCTCACTATAATAAATAAAAACTTTTGAAACTTGTTTCGATCTTTTTTAAAAATACTCATGATTTAACTCAAAATTAAACAAAATAAAATCTTAAGATAATCGCATATACCACGTTTTCAAAAGAATAGTAGTTTTGGGGTAATTCAGGATCGTCTTTTCAGAAAATAAAAAATTACGTAATCAAGATTTTTTCACAAACGTTTCCATTTTCTTATTTAAATTTTGGGTAAGAATGTCAGAACGAATGTTTTCATTACTTTTGATTCTGATATATTTTCTTCTTCGAAACTCTTGCTCTTCGTATGATGTAGAAGTTTTAAGTATTATATACTAGCTGCAGTATTATATCATGTAGCGGCACTATGGTTACTCTTTTGCTAGCCCTTAGCTACTGACATGGGAATTCAGTCACATTAGTACTGACGTGGAGTCCCGTGGACTCATAACATGTTGTTTCCAATACTACAATACTGATTTGTATTTCGAGTGAAAACATTGGAACTTACGATAAATGATGACTAAAGAAAACATTAATCAGGAAATATTTGTTAATACGTTATCTAATGAGAGAATATCATGTGATGAGCAATGTTTGAATCAAGTTATGCAGACCTTTAATTTAATAAATCTATCTTACAATATAAAATATATTTTTTGTATACCATCATTATAAACGACCCTTTTCGATACCCCGAATCGTGCATAATCCAGTATATTATCGCACGCTACATGACGTCATCGCCATTATTAAACGCGACATGACGTCATGACGAACTTCTACTGTTCACAGAAAGACATCTGTAGAACTGGTTTCAGCTTTGTTATTAACAGAGATGTCATTCCATCTTTAATTTTCAGCATAGTCTTCAATTTTGAATGACTGCACCACAAAGATGATGCCTTACATACTGCAGACTTCAAAATAACATAAATTAGAAAATGAGAACTCGACACTAGTATTAAATCATAAAAAGTATGACAAACTTACCAACTCAGCCAGAACAACTGTGTCGCATATAATATTTACATTATTTGTTTCCATCCACTTCCTAAATTTTATATATTCCTTCTCATACAATGCACTCGACTTTTTAGGTATTAAACTTTCTTCTGCCTTCGAGGCTTTTTCTAAACTACCGTTGGTAACGACGCCATCTTTCATTCGAATGCGCGCGTGAATCGGCTCTCCGCTGTCACAGTTGTGACGTCATAATACCAACGTCCATGTTGCCAACTATAAAAACTTTACTTACACTTACTTCGTTTCATTTATAACTTTATAATGATGTTATACAAAAAAATAGCGTATGCAACTCGTTTATAATGTTCCTTTTTTGCACTCATAAGAAAATAGTCTATTACTAAACTCACTCCTTCGTCGTTCGTTTAGTAATAGACTATTTTCTTATTCGTGCAAAAAAGGTCAACATTATAAACTAGTGCATAAACTCTATTAACATTAAAAATGTATTAATGAAAACTACTAGAAGTTTAGAACTGAAAATCGAGTTCAAAAATGTTACTACCCAAACGAAACTTCTCAGACAAGTTTCTTTAGTCATCTTTTTTTGCACACTTGTTTTTTTCTTAATAGTATTTTGCATTATTTCTTATTCGGGTTCTTCATGTTAAAAAATTCCTATTCATTTTCGTCTTCTTCTCCAAATTCTAAACAAAATTGTCCGTATGATGAGTAATGGTCATTTTCAATTTGATGATCCGAAGATACTCTCAAAACTACTGAGCTCTGCGCGAAGGCAGGTGGTTTCGCCTTGCCTGGAGCGAGTACCAACCGCGAGTGCTTTACCAAGCTAACAGGCAAAGGAGCTCGACTCGACTTTATTACTTACTTAAGAATTACTGTACATACATTACTTACTGTACATTTGCATCATCTATTGCGCAATATTTTCTTCCAAATCATGGTCATTAATATTTATTCACTCTCTTAACAGACTAGACATGTTTTCTGCACATGTTACGTTCTTCAGAGGCGCAACAGAAAAGAATATAACTGGCAAAGTGCGAACGGGCACTCAGTGAAAGTTACACTGCTACTGATGTGGAGTCCCTAGGTCTCCTGCGCGGCAACAAAGGCTGAAAATTTCCCGGAAAAGCATTCTACAACAGTAAGCTCGCGAACCATTTCTTAAAAACTGTGAAGGAAAAGGTAAAAGAAAAATGAATGTTATAAACAGACCTACATGCACGTATTCGATGTTTCGCGAAGTCGGAGGCGTCCCAGGGACTCCAAGTCGGTAGCAAAGAGCCAATTGTGGTACGAGTTGAGCAGAAGGTATGAAGTTACTATTTTGTTACCATTACCAAATTAATCAAAACTGAAGTTCGTTCACCGATGCAAATATGTTCGCTATAACTCTGGTGCAAAAATGTCTAATGTTGTTAACCTCGCTTTGTTGGAACTTTAATTCATCATTAAGCTATTTATCCTTAAAAGTAGAGGAAGAGAATCTGAAGCGCAGGAAAGGTGCGCAGGTTGTACTTCTTCCCCGTCACGTAGAGCTTTTAATGTTCTTGACAAAATAAATGGAATCAAATTCAACTGTTAGAAATAATACGACATAGAAAGTGGTGTTTCCGCACCAGTACTGGAATGTTGTGTGATGTTTTAAAGGAACATTTTTTTACATAAATCTAAAAACATCCTTTGTTTCGTAATTGCCACGTATGTGAAGAATCAAATATGTTCTTAATGGCTAACGTCCCCCCAGAAATATTGGATAAGCACCAGCGACGAGGGCAAATGAATGAAAATAGACTTATGAAGTACATGAGTTTGTTATAAACATATATGTTTATTCTTTTCGTATATTATCTTTCATAAAACGTTTTTACTAGGCGTAAACACTTTGAAAGTTATTAATTTTGAAGAAAATAATTTCTTTCAAGTATGGTCTACTGCATTGATGCGTGGAACGGCGTATTCATTTTCTTAATTTTTCGTACCAAATTCATATTTATATGTGGGAAATAAATGGGAGTTCGCCAGCCTCAAATGATTTTTAACTTCAGCTATTCTTACAAATTACTGCGACGTTCATTATCTGGATAAACAATTTAAAAGATTTTAAATTACATTTCCTCAAACGTGTGTTCAGTTCATATTAATCCTACGAAGTTCAATTTATTTATGATATGAACATTAATATTACGTCTTAGTAAAGTTTTTTCCCCTTGTTACGAGTTCACGAAGGGAAAAGAACTTTGAGAAACTGTAATATATGTTTCCATTCCTTGCTAGTTTTCCGTGCCAGCGAAAAAGAAAAACAACTTTGTCTGTCGTCGGCTCCGATTCTTGCTCCCAACGTCAGTTCCCTTCTCCACACACATTACCCTGGCGTGCAGCTCCGGGACACTACGAGGCCCGCTCCCCGTCCCATCGCTTCTCCCCTCCACTCCTCGCACCACCACCGCAACCACCTCTGCCATCGCTGCCCCCGTCCTCCCCTTCCCAACCGTCGGCACCGCCACCTCTACCATTCCCGCTACCACTACGCTCCCCACCGCCACCCCCGACTCCGCCACCACCGCCATTCGTACCGGCGCCGCCGTCTCCTCGCACACCTCGTCCCACCTCGTGCCCTGCCGTCCCCCGCCCCCGCCCCCACCGGCACGCTGTGCGCTTCGCACCTCCCCGCTCCGCGCCAAGCCCCAGCGCCGCTCTGCCGTGCGCCGCGCCGGCGAGTTCGCGTCTTATTTTGGCCGCGTGAGACAAGTTGCTATTTCCACGGGGATCTGGCCGGGACGCCGTGGTCGTCGTCGTCATCGTCGTCGCCGCCGCCGCCGCCGCCGCCGCCGCCGGCCTGGCGCGGAGTGGTCCTTCGACCGGGTGGCGAAGCGTGGCGGACAGTGGCGGGGAAGGCAATAATCCTGGACCGCAATAATGGAGAGCGACAGTCGGAATCACTAGAGACCGGATTTTTATGTAATTACATTTTTTCTCTTTCTATGTACCGTTCTCAAAATTTTAATCTTGACGAATTGTCGCCGTCCTAACATAATATTTAATTTTATCGCCATATATTTGTACTTATTTGGTACTATATTACATATTTCGCTATTTTCTCAACATATTTATTTTTTTATCAATTTTTTTTACATATTTTATGAAAAGAAGCATTTTCAAAAAATTCAGAATTTTTCTACATTATTACTGGCATGTTCCTACGTACTCTATTCGTTATACGCTTTGTGAAGACGCGGTCGGATATTCTTACAGTCCAACGCGCTTGCTTCAGGTAGCTCAGTGGCGGGAAGGGCGCGTCAAACACAGATCATTCGCACATTTAGATGTGGAAAGTATCATTGATCTCGCGTTTAGTGACCTTTAACCTTAATTTCCAAGAAACTTTGGCGATCGCCGTCGTGTCACACTTCGATGTGAATAGTTTTCTGGTCGTAGTTTTCGCCAGTTTGTACAAGGGCTTCTATTGCGTCTAGTCTGGCTGCTAAACTACATTCCTGGATAACAATTTGTGAAGGTTTTACTACTGATAGGAAAGTTGTATAGTGCAAGTGTGCATCAACTTGTGCTTTCCAAATGATTTTTAAAACTTTTGCATTGTTTTCAAAATTTATATAGGATTTTTTTTATAAATGTACGTTTGTATTATGTAGTAAATGAGTTTTATAATTGGAATATTTTATTATTACGTATTATATTCGATTCCATATATTTACTACATATCCTCACTGTTTCATTACATATTTATGTACATATTTCGACGTTTCATACTGCATATTTTTCCTGTCTCCTCTAATCACGCTTATTCCACTTCTTTGCTTGTGTTTCGTGAGAACCAAATGCGATAGAGAATTGTGCGTAATTTAAAAATATTTATTACTATTAATATTATTTCTTCAAACAATATATCTTAAATTAAATTATCACTTTTGAATTCATACTACTATCATAATATGATAAAGTTAATTTCGCTAATAAAAAATAATTTCGCTTACTCATGTCTCATCACTTTCTTAACAGTACATCACTAGATTTGCCATTTGTTTAAGAGAAATGACGTCTCGCATGGAAACCTTTTAAACGCAATTTTCGGCCCAAACTTAAAGGAGAAGCTTCAAAGCATGACGAACGCCTCCTTTTCCAAAAACATATTGAAGTGGTACTTTTTGAATTAACGTCTAATAAACTGTGATTTGAACAATATCGTAATAGTGATTCAACGCGTTTCAATAGCGTCAATCACTCAATCTCTTTCGTTTTGTTCCCTTTAATTTCTGTTTCTCAAAATTAAAAAATAATGAACTGTTAGATATTTTTAATAATTAGTAGTAACAACTAATTGGAAACAAATTTCACCTGAGAAACGCACTAAATAATCTCAGCGAAATATATTTTTTTCAATTGCTTCAATCTGTACAATGCTCTTCTTGGAGAGATAGCGCGTCTCCCTTAGTTGACTTTGGCACGTTCCGTGAATTGCGTAGATTGCGTGGAATCGCCGAAATGGCATGGAGGCGCCCTTCTGATGCAAATGAGAAATATTTTTGTCTGTGAGCTTCGTAATGGAAAAGCGTTAACTGACTTGACAGTAACAAAAAAATCAATCGCACTGAAGTCTGAATAATCTTTAGAGAAGGAAATCCAGTTCGCTTTTCACACGACTTAATTTTCTTTCCGTAGTGAACGAACTGAGAACACCGCATGATTGCTGCAACGAAAATGTAGAATTCCTATCACAGTCATGGCAATGTGATTGTGACTTGCTCTCCATATTGACTGCCGCAAACATAACTTCAATAAGTCAGTTTATTCATAAGTAGTGGTGCAAACCAACACACGATTTCGCATTATTTGTCGCGAGACCGGAAAAATATGTTTTATGAAACGTCAAAATATGTAGATAAATATGTAATGAAAACAGTGAGAATATGTAATAAATATTTAAATTTGGATACAATATGTAACATTAAATTACTCTAATTATAAAACTCATTTACATAACACGAACTTACATGTACAAAAATTTCCTATATATATTTTAAAAACAATGCAAACGTTTAAAAATCACTTGGAAAGCACAAGTTGATGTATATTTGCGCCATACAACATTCCCATCTGTAGTAAATCTTCACAAATTGTTATCCAGGAATGTAGTTTAGGCAGGCAGACTAGACACAATAGAAGCCATTGTACAAACTGGCGAAATCTACGACCAGCAAACAATCACTGCAGCATGGAACATTCTCATCCAAGTGTTACACGACGGCGATCGCCGGTTTCTTGTAAATTAAGGTTACCCATTAACGCTCGGTGGTGCGTTTATGCACCAGGCTGCAGAGTTGTTCATTATTATTTATTTAAAACAAACGTGTGGTGATTGTTTCTTTCTGTAAGTTTGGGAAGCCGAGGAGGACATGCCACGACGTATTTATAACAGTTTCGCGTCCAGAAGTGCGATTTTGTAAGAATTATGGCGGTATTCACAATTGGTACGTCCTGAGTAATCAAAATATGAGCACATATTCATTGTAAACGATATGTATTGTATAGTGATTCGCAATTTTCCGTACTTTTTGAATATAATTAATATCTTCTAAGTGTAATATATACATATATATCACAAATTTGAGGTTACGTGGAATATTCTATTTGTAAATGTTGATTCAATTTGAGTGGTGCGTTTTTGCACCACCGAGCACATGGGGATGCATTATGTGCAAAACAAGCGTGCCATGTTATTTTGCTTATATTTACAATTTTTACATTTCTAAACATTTCATGATGTATTATACAATATTTCCTATATATTATTGCATTACAAGGCAGAGGCAACATTTATTACACTTTCCAATTTGTTTTTCATACTATTGTGTCCTAAATGTGGAAGAAGTTTTGGCTGGTTTAGAGGAGAATGATAATGAGCACAATTTACCAAAACCAATTCTATTGACATTTGTTTTGCTCTTTGCTCTATCTCTTATTAGGTATGATACCGACGAGCGTAGAGGGAATGATAATTTCGGTGGAAACATAAACAAACAATCTGATTGAAGATCAGTTGGCTAAAACATCTGAAGCAGTGTTAAAAACTGCTGACGAAGATAAAATTATTTTCTCCGTAATCGACATTTCGTTACTGGGTACAATTTGGTTTCTCGCAAACGAATGTATTGAAAGAATGTGACAATACGAGGAATTTGGCAATTTTAAATGCAACGCGAAGATTCAGATTTGAGGAGATTATGCATCATATGCATCTAAATGACAACTCACAGACAAAAATGATAAACTTTCGAAAATTCAGCCCTCTTTAGATTATTTCAGAAAAACATTTCTCGAATATGCTTTTGGGAGAATGAGTCCAGTGTGGAAGGAATGATATCGTATTTGGCACACAATGATCTAAAACAATTTGTCTTTAGGAAACTAATAAGATTTGGGTACGAAATATGGTGTCACAAATTTTGACAGAGCTGCATCGCTGACTTCGAGGTATATCAAGAGTGTTAGGGATCTCAAAATTCCTACAGAGAAGAACATGTTTTGAGAGGAGAAATTCTTTTGAAATTCAGTGAAAACCTGCCTAAAGATGACTGTGGAAGGAATTTGGCTCATTATTTATTTGATGATAATTATTTCTTGAGTCTGAAAGTTGTAAACAAGTTTTCTGAACTTGGTATTGCTGGAACACTGAGAAGCAATAGGTGTTTCCTCGTAAATGGTACCTCGCTAATGGTAGTGTTATCTCGCTAATGGTGTTACCTCGTAAATTTGATTTCACCAAAAAAGGTAATTTTGTTATACAAAAGAACAAAGTGTGTTCTCTCTGCAAATCACATGCCACGGTTAAGAGTATCAAGTATACTGTGCACGAGAAATGCTTTTATAGCTTTCATTCAAAGATAGACCAGATGATATCCCATGTGCTCGGTGGTGCGTTTGTGCAACAGGCATTTTTTCCTAAAGTAAACATAATAAACAAAAAATATTGATATAAACATTCACAGTAGACTTATTTAAACATGTTTTCCCAATATCAACAATTTTCGTGACAAAAAATGTTCTGGGCATTAATGGGTTAATGGTCGCCAAACGCGGCGTCTATGATAACATCTAAAGGTGAGAATGAACTGTCGCTGACGTGCACTTCCCGTCACTGAGATTATTGAAGCAGGCGCGTCGGACTGTGGGAAAATCGGACCGCGTCTTCACGAAGCGTGCCACAAGCTGAAGACGAAATAATGAAGAAATAAACGCAGAAAGTTTTGAAAATACTCCTTTTCATAACAATATGTAAGACAATTCATAAAATAAAAAAATATGTTGAGAAAATAGTGAAATATATAAACTATGTAATATATTAAAAAAATGTTCATAAGAAGAAATATGTAACGAAAATATTGGATACTGTGTTAGGACGGCGTTAATTCGTCAAGATCACAATCTTGAGAACGGTAAGTAGAAAGACAAAAATATGTAATTACATAAAAATCCTGTCTCAAGTGATAGCAGGCGGACGGATAGACGGACGGATAGACGAACGGATAGACGGACGGACGGACGGACGGACGGACGGACGGATAGACGGACGGACGGACGGACAGAGACGGACGGCGAACGTTTTGCCGTCACCAGGGCCTGGCGGCGATGCGCCGAAAAACGGATATTTTTCGACAGAAAAACAGTTTTGTATACCAGCATCATAAACGACCTTTTTTGGTGCAAGAAATCGTTCATAAGCGGGAATTTTACGGCACAAATGACGTATTAGATTTTATGGCATGAATGATAGCGTCATCACGCATTCAGCCAATCGCAGCGAGATAATAGAGAGGCGATAGAGATAACGGAACACCCGACCACCATTTTTTCACCCAGATGTCAAATACTCGAGACGTCTCAAGAACGTTGTTTCTCAAAATTAAATTTGATTATCTTATAAATTTGTAATGCTGTTATAGAAAAAAAGAGTATGAAACTTCTGAATGAAATTCCTGAAATGTTGCTTTATTGCATTCGTACGAATTCGAAAACTAGCTTCTAACGTCGCTCGTTTTCAAAACATGTACTCTTGCAAATGGAAAATTGGAAAAGTTTACATATATTGGAGATAAAGTTTTTCTTTAATGAAATCTGTGCATCAAGAACTGCTTTTGAAATGCTGTACAATTTTTCGAAAATATGAAAGGTTTTGGCTGAATTTTGCGTGAAATATAGGCAATTTTCGACAGTTTTTAAGAAAAAATGCGACTCACCATTTTTCTTTTAATTTTTGTCTCGTATGTATCAAAAGACGATAAAAAATTGTAAACTCTGTGTTTTCGAAAATTGGGAAAACTTCTTCAAGTTTGTAGTTTTTCAATATAGAGATTTTTATCCTAAATGAAATCAGTTCTAAAAAATGAGATGTTTAAAAACGATCATATACAAGATTTTGAAAAACGAGTAGTTTTTCACGTAATTTCTGCTTGAAATTAATGAACTGTATAAAAAATTAAAAACTGCTCAAATTTTGTGTTCAATATTTTTCCACTGAAAGAACAAGTGAAGCGTAAAAAATGTTGCAGGTCTCATTTTCGTTGAACTCTCTGAACTTTTCAAAATTGCAAAAGTGAGAAATAAAGCGACAAAGTGTGGGCTATTGTAGCACCACTAGTTTTACTATATTCACTCCCGCTGCCTATGTAATTAATTTGCCCTCTTACCGATAAGGGCTGAGAGCTCGGAGCAAAGTCTCTTCTCGTATGATTTTAGTTGAGCTAAATCGTCATAACACAGGGCTTGCGCACTGAAGTGGCATCTATGCACCACTTGGCTCCGCTGCAACGAGAGGAGTTGGTTCAATGTGTTGCCAACGAGGTCACAAAAGACGTAAGAAGAGCCAAATGTAAATGTGAAATCATGAAATGTTATTATACCTCTGTTAGCAACATGCAAGTTTTAAACTTACCACAGCTTTTGGAATGATATTTGAATGATTAAGAAAAATCGAATTTCACCACAACCACTGATATTGGCATGCATATATCAGTGGTCAGAATACGGTAGTTATAATTATAAACACCTAGCATTAAATTTCAGTAGACCACAAATATATTTCTAGTGGAAAAAATGCCTGCTTCTTCTTAAGAACCATTTGTCTTTTCCTCTCATTTGTCTTACAAAATAAACGTTACGAACTTCAACAACATATAGAGGGGCCAAAGCTGATCAATTTCCCTAATGAACGTGTAACAGGCTTTCAAAGCAGAAGCGTGTGTGTACATTTTATGTAGACTTTCTTCGTTGTGATTTGAGTCTCTAAACTCAAGGCCATACCTGGAATGTATGAATTATTTGATTCTCAGATGCTTATGGAGATTACTATATGAGCGATGATGGAACAAAAATGGAATGAGAAGGAGAAACGGGAGATCCCCAGAAAACTGTCATGGAATTTACTTTGCGGTCGATCTGTATTTGGAATTTCCGGTGGACAGTTTGAAAGCTGGTCCCAGCTGTGCTGGACTAGCGGTCTGACCTCTACACATAAGTGGTGGTTTGTCATTGCCTTCCGTAAAATGGTTGATGGTAACAGCGATTATTAGGGATGCCTGACTCTGAATGGGATGATTGGTCTGACAACACCCTTTCTTCGCGCGAGATTCAAACCTCCCGTCTTCCGCTCCGCCAACTTCTGTGCAGCCATAAAATTGATATTGAAGGACTCAGCAGTATTTCTGCTATAATTGTCTAATATTGACCACAAATAATAGGTGTTTGTTTTTTCTTTCTTTTTTATACTATCGATATTTAGATAGTTACATTTGAATTGTAAAGTTATTGTATTTTTTCTTTTTTAAATTTAAATTATATCCTACTTTATTCCCTTAAGTTTACTGCGTATTTGGATTATATAATTATAGATTATTTAAATTAAATATTCTAATGCTCTTCTTTGACATGTTTGCAACATTGTATTGTAACTACAACACATGCAAACAGAAGCCAATGTACAGCACTTGCATAATTTTCGACACTTCTTTATCTTGTAGGTGAGTAAAGAAATGCGTGTATACGTACACCTGTGGAAACAGATTTCACGTCAAGAATGCCTTGGCTAGAGAAGTTGATGACGATGGACATCCCTGCCTGCCGATATGTAACGATATTTTTGAAAACTACGTTCTCTGGACCGAACTATGAAGATTAAATTTATTTGATTGGAGAACGTATAAAATATTTTAACGTCCATTGAGAACTGACAGTAGTAGTGCAGAGGTAAGACCGTGATTCCTGCCCATGAAGAGAAATTGACATTAATATATGTATGTGATAAGTAATGTGGGTTTCAGGTTTCGTTAGCATAAATGTGTTGTTATAAAAGAAAAGCTAGGACACCGAATGAATGGCTCAGTGTGAAAGTGCTGTTCTAAAACTTGAAAAGTGGTGGTTTCGATTCCGAATCTAGGTACATTTTTATCCATTCCACATTACCACAAAATCCTCTAAATTACAACATTATTCATTTGTCTTGTCAATGTCAATGTGCTACATTAATCAGCCAAAATTTGCATTAGCGAATAAGAATATTTGAATTCTGAAAAAAGTACTTAATTGACGATTAAGTAATTTCGATTTGGTAAAATGATTTCTATCAAAAATTAATGTAAAATATGGCTGCTTCTTGTAGTGTTATAGACCCATGTTCGTGATATATTTCTGCTTGCTACAATATTATAATTCAGAAGAGAGTTGAATAAACTCATCTCTTTTGTTGTGAGATATTATCTTGAACCAGACGTTGAACTTGAAAGCAACATTACGTTTACAAAATTTAATGTCAATTTAGTTTCTTGGGCAGGAATCACGGAATTCTTTATCTCGATACAACTACTATTTAGCTCTCAATGGACGTTAAAATATTTTATACGCTCTCCAATCAAATAAATTAAATCTCCATAGTTCGTTCTAGAGAACGTAGTTTTCAAGTCGTTATCGTTAGATATCGCATTCTGTAGGCAGGGATGACCATCGCTATCAACCACTCGGGCCAAGGCATTTTTGACGCGAAATGTAATGTTTCCACGGATGTACTGTAATATATTGTTGCAGTATTCGTGAAGAATATTTTTTATTAAACGGTGATTTTTGTAACTGTGCCCCTCGAAGCCCGTCTTCACGATGGAATATGTCACGGTATTTTGCGTCTTTCTCAGTCGTGCCGCTAGATACCGCATGATGGCGACATTATCAAGCGGTGCTTGCGATCATGCGACTTCTAGCGGCTCGACGGAGAAAGACGCGAAATGACGTGTGATATTCCATCGTGGCCATAGGGACTTGAGGGGCAGAGTTCGAAAAAATCGCACTCTAAAATATTTAATTTATTGCAGCTTTCTTCGAGAGTATTTTTTTCTGTTCTTCTGTAGTGAACGTGCTACTTTCTGGGAAACCGTTTTGCATGGTTTTATTCACAAGCACTTTTATTGCTTCAGGCCTGGAGTTGCTACTAAAGAAGTTTGTCCCGCTACGCAGTGATCTCAATTCTCGTCGCGAGTTTTGTGCGGGAGTGTGTGGTTGTATCGATTCCCAAGCGCGTAATTGTAAAACTCAAACTCATTTCAATCCGGTCGCTTTATACAGTTCATTAGGGCTCATTATATGGCGAGCCGCACAGCCCTCAGCCATTCCCGAGCCTTTCATCGCGGTGAGCCCGTTGGCCATCGCGCCTGCCGGACGCTACGATTGAGCTGATTTGCGCATACCATCGAGAGACGCATTCGCAACGCAATTAAAGAATGCGATATCCCACTGGAATGAATGGTTACATGAAGCCCGCTGCCGTGGGAAAATAACCGTAGAACGTCGCCGTAGAATTTCGTCCTCAATAATTTGAGAGAACAAATCCTGTTTGTTTGGATATTTTTGAGCGATGCGAATAAAGTGATGTAAGCTTTTTGCTGAACAAGAGAAAAGTCTATGTTTAAGTGATTTCAAACTGTATACTCGTATGCATAAACAAGTTTCTGCTGATTGTTGTTAAACGGTCGCGTGTGCACACGAAATTTTATACTCATTAAACAAACACTCCTAACAAAGGATGTGGAATTCTTTGAGTACTCATGATAGAAAATTGTTTCATATAATCACTGAAGGACAAACTGTGTTACTCTTCTGAAAAATTTAATTTTCACGACGTATCCTCATGATCTCCATTCCTGAAAGAAAAGATCCTGACAACATGGTAAGAACCCTCAATTTCGTAATTTTTGTAAACCAGAGGGAAAGTAAAATGTGTTTGTATAGTGTTTTTTTCTGATGGGATTTCTATGATCTGTATTTGAGATGTGTGAAATGTGGCTTATCATTGTTGTAATGATCTTTCGAAATAAAGAATTTGAAGTGTCCTTGAGTAAATGGTTGGTGTCTACTACTGACCGTCGTCCATTAGAGTAGATGCCCGCTTTACTCGGGCCGTTATTAGCAAATTTTCGTAGATACAGAAAAAAAACGGACTGGACAAATTATGCGACTTTTTTCCTGCATACAACATCCAGTTGGACTCTCTTATTCGTGGAGACACGTCGCAAAACTACGTTGTGGTAAAGTGAGCGGTTCCTTCTTTAACGTCTTGTCATGGCAGCTGCAGCCCCTATAATGAAAGCTGCCGTCGTAGTGACGATTGCTTTTTTATTCCTGGCAAAGGAAAACAATTTTTTAACCCCCAAACCAAAAAATGAAATCTTCTCGAAAACGCATCGCTCACATTTGAATCTCATACATCGTTTTTTGCACAATCTCATTGTGATTCGCTACAACGGTATTCAACTGTTCAAACACCTGCGGTCCTTGAGGCGACTGGAGAAAATATTTTGGTCGTGCAGAACATTCAACGATAGTATACAAATTTTCTTCAGCCACATTTGATTCAGAAATAGTACCATGTAAAACAACTCGTATTATTTCCTATCATTTCTTTTTCACTTTCAATTAAAAAGAGGGAAACTCGACCATGTAACTCATTCATTATAAGTGATTATCCTTCCGTCCTCTTTTTATAAATAATATACTCCTCTTTAAATAGTAAGTAAATTATTGATAATGTACTCGTGTATCAAACTTCTCTATATTGGTTAACACGCCGAAACATTCAACTCCTACCATTCAATGTTAGAGAAACATCAATTTTAAAGTTACCTAGCAACAATAAAAAAAGGATGCTTGCTCTAACTGTACTGTACTGTACTGTACTGTACTGTGCAGGCCTGTCAGTCCGCGCCCATATGCGCTCTTTGCCCGCCTAGGGAACCCGGCGCTCCTATGGGCACGGACAGCTTCCCCTGACTCCGCACCAATTTCTCCTTAAAATCCAGAAAGAGGTGAATATGTGCAAGCTGAAGCGGCGCGAAGCTGGGATTTGTTGCTTTACAAGAAATTTTTTTTGAAAGATTTGTTCTATCAAACAACCGAGATTTGTATTTTATTTCTACATAATGTTGTTTTTTTTCTTTCGATATTTACCGATAATTTTTATTTGCATATTTTGCGCAAAAAACATGAATATTTTATGTCTTATCAAATCTTATGTGCGAAAATTAACAATTTCGAAATTAATTTAATTTGAAATTATAATCGTTTTATGTCATTTATAAGTAGACCGTGTACACAATATTTTACCAAACATTTATACGAGATCCTTATGAAATAAACTATGGATTATCAGTTTTCGTATCCGAGGTAATCTGGGACCCAACAAACTCCGATACTCAAAAGAATTAACAAAATAGATTGGATGAGATGTAAAACATTTATTTTTGTGCAAAATATGGAAATAAAAATTGTTGATAATCATTTAAAAGAAATAAAATTCATTTCGTGCATTGCACGCATCATTTTTACGTACAACCGAAATATGTAAGAAAGAGGCTTGGTGTAAATAAAAGCAAGACGTTTTCGAGCCTATAACTTTAAATGGGTTAATATTATGACAAAATCTTACAGAAACGTTTTTGTAGGAAATTTGTGTACTTTAATTATGTGTGCAACATAAGTTTCGGAAGGATTGATAGTTACGGAGATATATGCAAAAAACTTTAAGGGTCTTTCCTTCGGCTCACCTCCCACACTTCAGTGTAATATACGCAAGGTACCAAACGAACAATCAGGCCAAGTTTCAAAACTCTGGATTTTTTATATCGTTTTATGTATTTGCCTGGGTTAATAAGTTTGAATTCTCTTCTGTAACGAAATAAACGTAGTCATAAGTGAATCCCGTCAAATTGCAAATAAAGGTAATTAATTAAAATGCATTTTCTGTACATAATTGCGATAGTTAACACTATTCCCGACACAACATCTTGTATTTTATTTGAAAAGACAGAGAGAGAGAGAGAGAGAGAGAGAGAGAGGGAGAAGAAGAGGCTCAAGCCCTCTCTAGCGGACTCGCTTGCTCAACACTGAAAACAAATTCTTCCAGAACACGAAAGAGTGCTCTGTTGTTTGTCTGTCCCTCGGGCTCTATCCCTGTCATGTCATTGTTCTTTTGTCTATTCCTGTTTTCCTCTCTTTCAACTACTGTCTGGCCCCCTTTACCATCTTTCTGTCGAGCTTCCAGAAGCGGGGAGGGGTAGAGGGTTTCTTGTCTGTTTTTGTTTTTGTAACACTTCTGCTGTGACTCACAAATGTCCCCTATGAACCATATTCTCAAAATAATCGTTTTAGCCTGGTATGTGAAAATAAATGCCAACTGTAATAATGAGCCTGAAGTGTGTAAAAATCTTACAAATGTTATAAACGTTTTGCCTTAAAATTCACAATAGATTGTTTTAAAATTTTTTTAAAAATTTGAATTAGGAAATCAACCCTCCCATTCGCATAAAAATATTTTCATATTTATTACATTGCTAAGTAAAAGGAATCAGAACATTTTTGCTCTCGATTCACATGAGAATATGTTTTCTACATACTGAAAACGAGGACTGGCACGTTTGGGAAAGATATGGCTTAGAACACATGATGTTTTTGCACGTATTCATAGGTACTATGGCTATATTACTCTTCTTTCTCATACGTCAGGATATAATAATTAGATACCTTAAATAACTAAGGTGCTTCGTGCCAAAAGTAAGAATTCTGCCTTGCGCCAGTTGTCACATGTTTCAGGAAGAGTAATTTGCGATTCTTCCAATGAATTGCGACATCATGAAATGATCAAAAATACCACAACGCACTTGTACCGTATAAACTCTCCACTCTGATCAATTATTGAGAAATCGAACCTCTAATATAAGTTGATGAAAGGTAATGTTTTAATCTACTTTGATGTTGATAGTATTATCTTTACACAAATTCAATTGAAAAAATGAACATGAATTATTTCATGTGAAGAGAAGCCATTTGTTAAGGAAAAACCTAAGATCGCAAAATAGAAATTTCTTGCTACTCGTAGAAATGTGTAGAATCTCGAACAAATCGTAATTTACCATGACAATACAATACAGAAAAAAATGTTAGTTTTTAAATTTGCCATTGTTAGGTGACTCGTGCTGAATTAATATAAAGACAAATCATTGGGGCGATTTTACATGTTTATATCCGCTACATTTTCTGGATGAATTTTGTCAAATGCATTTACAAATACGTTCGCGTTGGATTAGGTAAAGTGGATGATCTATTAACGAACAGTTGAACTGTGACCCATCGAATCGGAAACCACATTTGTGAGCGAATCCGTGTTCGGATTCAGATATTATAATATAGTTATATTATATCAAGTTATGATTAAATAAAATGTACTTATTATTCACATGTATGAACAGATTTTAAATAAACGTTTAATATAAAAATATTGCAAACAACGTTCAGATAACGAATACATTACTCAAGAAATAAAAATGTACGTTGTAAGAGAAAAAAAGGATTTGTAAGATTCGTAGAATTGTGAATGCCTGCGGAATTTCCGTTGATAATCGTTTACAGAAAAGCGAATTTGACACATATGTAGTAATTAAATGACAACACCTGTGATCATTTAATTTTAAATGCCACCGACATTTCACCACAAAACCAACATATGTAGTACACTACGTATCGCCTCCGAAAGTTCTGAAGATCAAAAGTAATGAGATTGGAAATTACGGTATCCGTAATATCTTACCAAAGGAAAATATTTACAAAATACATTTTTCATTTAGTAACTCAGTTGACTCAGTTTAGTTGACTCAGTGAGATATATTTTTTACTTATTTCTAAATTCCTTCAAATCCTTTAAACAATTTCTCAAAAAAATTGTAAATCGGTGATTGCTTATCGGATAATTGAGTAGCGAACATTGTCTTTGACCGGAGAGTATTCGTTAACCGGTCATACACTTTTCCAAATCAGAATATAAATACACCCAAGGAATGTAGCTTCACTATGTAAATGTATTGTAAATGTAGCCTCACTATGTGCACATTTTGTTGAGCACTCCCTTTGTTTTCAGTGGTAGAAGTAGAGCTGAGGGTGAGTTACTATTTTGTTAGCTATGCAAAAAAATTTACATCTGCAGTTCTTGTAACGTTGCAAGTATGTTTTCTATAACTCGGGAACGAAAATGTCTAGTTTCTCAAATAATGTTTCTAATATCGAAAGTATAATGTTGCTAGATTCGGAATCAATAGCCAAAGAATGTGATATAAATTAGGAGGTTTCCGCCAGGAATGTTGGCCGTCGCGGCTTGTGAAAAAAGGGGGAATTTGGCAATGTATATGTTTCAACATCATCATCATCATTCTTAGGGAAAAAGTGCCTTGACGCTGCCGCCATGACACATTTGTTCTCCGCTATACTCTTCATCTCCGCATAGTTTCTGAAGTGTAGTTAGGTTTGAAGTTGTTCTAAATGTATGTGTTTGTATGATTGTTATCACAGGGATGATTTCTTACTGCTTTACTTTTTTATTTTGAGGTCGCCAAGGAGTTTTCATCAAATTCTCAGAACAATCTTTGTTATTTGCATGATCCCTTTACA
The DNA here is from genome assembly GCA_031308135.1 of Acheta domesticus. Taxonomy (NCBI): domain Eukaryota; kingdom Metazoa; phylum Arthropoda; class Insecta; order Orthoptera; family Gryllidae; genus Acheta; species Acheta domesticus. Next base: position 5,788,160 of record JAHLJT010008446.1, on the reverse strand, counting down.
TTCCGTTGCTCGCACGGGTTATAAATTAGGCGCCCATTTTAAAAATATGCCCTCTGCGTACGAATTGGCAGAGCGAGCCGCCAGGTATTCTTTAAGAACAGTTTTGCTATTAGATGATTAGCGGTGATTAGCGAAGTGGTTTGCACATGTTGAAACAAATATTCTCGTGTGAATCGAGAGTAAAAATGTTCTTATTCTTTTCATGACCAATGTGATAAATATACAGAATAGTTTATGCGAATGAGAGTGTTTATTTACTAATTCAAATTTTATTGTATTCAGAACCAAATGGAACTTGGTGCTACTGATCGACGGCCTATCAAAGTTATAGAGAATGTTTATTTTTCCTTTCAAGCTGCAAGTAAACAGTGCATACTTCTTTGTGTATTTCGATCTAATAATTAAGTCGTTTACATTCCTTTACATTCCGTTGCTCGCACGGGTTATAAATTAGGCGCCCATTTTAAAAATATGCCCTCTGCGTACGAATTGGCAGAGCGAGCCGCCAGGTATTCTTTAAGAACAGTTTTGCTATTAGATGATTAGCGGTGATTAGCGAAGTGGTTTGCACATGTTGAAACAAATATTCTCGTGTGAATCGAGAGTAAAAATGTTCTTATTCTTTTTCATGACCAATGTGATAAATATACAGAATAGTTTATGCGAATGAGAGTGTTTATTTACTAATTCAAATTTTATTGTATTCAGAACCAAATGGAACTTGGTGCTACTGATCGACGGCCTATCAAAGTTATAGAGAATGTTTATTTTTCCTTTCAAGCTGCAAGTAAACAGTGCATACTTCTTTGTGTATTTCGATCTAATAATTAAGTCGTTGATAAGTGGAACAAAGTTTTCCCTTTACATTTTTAATATAAAGGTTTTTTTTATTCAACATTTTTTACAGACCCGCATTAATTGGCATTCGTGCAATGGTTTAGTGGCATATCTTTTGGGTTTAGGTCTTTGGAGATGAAATTCAATGAAGATCGTCCTTAGAAAAAGATAAACGAGTGCTTGCATTGTGATTATTGTTACCAATAAAGATAATTATCAAAACTAGCTGTATTACTGATGTAAACTATAATTTAAAAAAAATAAAATAAAATTGCTGCATAATGGTGAAAAGTGTTTCTTTTGTTTCAGTTTTGTTTCAGTTTGTTTCAGTTGAAAAAAATAGTTTAAGCCAATATTTATAAAAATGTTTACAAATAGTTTTATACTTGATCTTATTTACTGATGCGTATAAATATTTCTTTTACAAAATTTCTTTCCAATGATTGCGAAAAAACGGAGTATATTGCTTTAGTAGAAAGTGAAATAGTATGTGGCCCAAAGTTTTGCGCGGCTGGTTCTCGTCCCCAACGGTGCGAACGAATCTGTATGTGCAGCGAGTAAGCGGTGAAGTCAAATTTCCCCACTTTTGATGGCACGACTAGTAAAGTTTGCATATCTGTGTAAAATTGGTATTTTATAATAAATCGACGAAATTTGGTGAAACGAACCCCTACATTAATAACTTAATGTAATTACAAAACTAATGTAATTACTGTCAATAATAATGAATTAAAAGTCGTGCCCCGAAAAGTAGTTAAATTTGCCTTAACCACTCTATGCATACAGAACTTTCAATAGATTAAGTCGAATTTGAACCGATTCTATTCGTCTAGCGTCCACCTCCTGCATCGACTGACCGGAACAAAATATAAATAACCCAAGGGTCTGAAAGGAAGGGTAGATTCGTAATCAACAGCAAACGAAGCCGATGTAAAAGTAGCCGGCTTCCGCCGGGAGGAGGGGGCGGGGCGGGGCAGGCCGGGCCGGGGAGGGGTGGGGCGGGGCGGGGAGGAGGGGTCGGAGCGTGGGGGGCGAGGGGGCGGGGCGGGGGGGGGGGGCGCGACGGAACGGATCGGCCTGTTCGCAGCTGTCGTGGCCCAGCAGCTGTCCTCTCGTGGAGCCACCTGACCCGCCCTCCCTGCCCTCCTCCTCCCCACGCTCCTCCTCCCCACGTCCCACATCCCCTCCTTTCCCCACCCACCCCACCTCCCCCCTCTTCCGGTGGCGAGTCGGCGCGGCCGTGGGCGACCCCGCTCGCAGCCCCGTTGTCGCAGCACGAACCGGCCGCCTGCGCACGGAGGTCGCTCAGGGCAGTCACGCAGGCGACGCGGAGAAAGAAACGGCACGACGCCGGCGCCGCGAGAATAGGGGCGAACGCCTGCGTCGTTTTTTCGGCGTGATTGCGTCGGGCGGCGTGTCCGACCCGCAGGTTTTGTCCTTCGACTGCGAATACAGGCGCCGCCGAGAGCGTGGCGTGGTGTAGCGCTGGGTGCACGCGCCGCCAGGTGGCGTGGGGCAGCTAGGGGTGGCAGGGGGGCAGTGGGCAGGGGGGCAGGGGGGGCGGAGCGCCCCGGGTGACACCATTGTAGGGGTGACACCAATTAAGAATTGGAATTATATAATTTAAATACTTTACTTAAACATTGTATATATTAATAGTTAGTTTTCTTAGTTTTAGTAGTTCGAAAATTTTATTGTTGGAAGTATGTAATTTTTATGGTTTAGTTAAAAAATTAGTTATATTAATTTAATTACAATTAAGTTTACATTTAAATCATAAGCATAGATTATGATTTAATTGCAATTATTGTTAATTACATAGAATTTTTAAATATATTATAAATAACAAATATGTTGCATGTCATGTGCAAATATGTTTGTATCTTTAATAACATAATATACAATCAATGGAGCAATAGATATTTTTATACTTAATTTAAGGGGGTGACACCACACGCCCCAGGTGACACCAACTAAAACTCTGCCACTGGTGTCCTTTTTTACTGTTTGTTGCTCTAGCGGGAGACCTTGAGCAAGTGGTCAAGAAATACAGATTTCTACACTTCACACATTTGAATATTTGTAGATTTGTTCATTGGTAAACTATTAATTAAATTAAATGAAATATTGAGAGATTTCTTAAAAATAATGAAGGTGGATAAAAAATTAAAGGGAATTATTATTAGTATATTTTGTTTTAATATTTTCTGAACAGCATATAGCCTCCCTAGTGCAAAGTGTAGACCTCCTGATGTTTTGGTTACTTTTGAGTAAAATGTTCCTGATAATTGTTTGACAAAAGCATTGGTAGATTGAACTGAGAGTTCTGTATGTAGCTGCAGGAAGCAGTAATCAGGGTTATTTGGATACATAAAACACCCTTGCAATAACTCAGAAACTGAATATATTTTCTTGAACGTGCAGAAAATGATTGCAATACAAGCTGCCCTACCAACTAGGAGCTACCCCCACAACTTCTACACGGCTCATGATATCGAAGTGCAGTTTTCGCTCAATAATTGTGGAATCATGGGGGCTAGTAATATGCCTTAGAGATATTGTTTGAAATATTTTTAGTTTTCGAAACAAATTGAATCATCTTTGATTTTTTAAATGGAATTATATATTTTCTCATTAGCAATGGACTGATCATAAAACGAGGAAATACAATGATACATCACATGTTTATTATTTTGATTAATAATTTGAATATAAAATTAGAGTTTCTGACATATGATAAATTAAACGGATAATATTTTCTAAACAACAGCCCTTGCAACTTTCCTACAGGTGACAGTTGCAAGGGCATCACGGCGCCGAGACTGTTACGGGGGGAGGAGAGACTGAGTGATGTGGCAATGGGGAGTACAGGCGTAATTACAGCAAGTCTATGGCCTTATCATGACTGACACAGAAACAGTATTAGACACAGAAACAGTAGTATTAAACTTCAGTATTAACGATGAGAATGAAAGATTTTTTCATTGTGTCATCAGGATTAAATTTCTTTCCTGGTTGAAATTCCAAAGCATCAATGTACTCTAGCGTCATTGATGAAATACTGCAGTATTTCATCAGCCCTTGCACAAAGCACTACAGAGATGCATTGTAGTCGATGGTGGACACAGAGTTTAATAAATAACTAGGAAAACCCGGCAGACGTTGTTCTGCCCTTCATCTCCCTCTTTCCCCTCCCATCTCCGTTTCTCACTGTCTCTCCCTCCCTCACCCTGTCCCTGTCTGTGTCGGTGTGTCTCTGTCTTTGCCGCTCTCTGTCCCTCTCATTCACATTTACTTGCAGATTCTGCATGTCTCTAAGCAGGTGAGGTAATATCGGGAAGCGCCGTACCAGCAAAAATGTAATAGAATGTTCAGGAAGAGTTCATTCTGTAGACTACGGTGTGAGAAACGTTTCTTTGAGGCATTCGAAACATTTCTTTGAGGCATTCGACCTAAAAATTTTTAGTTTTTAAGGCTCTAGAACGCGTCGTTTAGGAGTTATTTAACGATATAGATTCAAAATGCTGCCAAGTATGTTGCAGGTTGCATTTGACCTGAATATGTAGTGAATATGTAGCGCCATGTAGTGGAGTTACAACAGAATTAGCCTAACAACACAGTTTTCTCGGTGAAAAAAACGTAGAAGTGCCAACTTTCATGGAGATCGGTCCAACGGTGTTGGAGTTTTGCTCTTATATACATACCAACATCTTATTTTATACATATAGATTTAATTAATAATGTAAACCATGTGCATATTTTTATTCTGTTTATATATTGTTATCCACGTATTATTTATTTTTGTAAATTTTAATGAGAAGTAGACTAAAAGCAATAATAACAAAATTTCTACCTTTTCATAATCTGAAATTCTGGAGATATTATAGTGAAAATCTTCAACTTCTGATTTCCTTTGTTTGCATTTCTCGTGTTTTCTAATGCTGATTTGTACGTATAGCCATTACACATCGAACTCGAGTCTTATTAAGGTTGAAAATGACCTTTGTTAGAATCTCCCGTACACTACCAATTTCTTTACATCGTTAATTCCTATGACCGATGCTTTGCAATTTCAATCAGTGAAACAAATGATCAATTCTGATGAATCAATGCAAACGTGTTCATTCTGACCGTTAATATTGTTACCTTTCTAGTTATGACTGCTTGTTCCTCCGCCCCTCGCAGTCATGCCTTTCCCAGTAAGAGTCTCGGCTGTGGGATGCGAAGCTACCCAAGGCAACGACGCGAGGGTTGTCACGGGAAATGCCCGTTTAATTTAAAATCACATGTTAGAAACTCCAATTTTTTTTGTTTTTGTTTAAGGTCGCATCAACTACTAGGTCATTAGCGACCACTATTGGATGTAACGTTATGGTATGAGGATGAAACGGTATGGTGATGATAGGGGGTGAACGGACGAACACATACAACCATGCCCGAAGTGGGACTCGAACTCGCGACCCCTCGATGCGAAATCATTACGGCACTGCAGCTTTAGCTGCAGCGATTTCGGCCTCGGGGCCGCCTGAACTCCACGTATATTCTCAAATTACTATGAAAATACTAACATAGGACACATCATTGTATTCCTCTTTTTATGATCTATTCATTGCTAAGTAGAAAAAAATATATAGTTCCATTTAAAAATCAAAGATAATTCAATTTCTCTAAAACGAAAAATCTTGCAAACAATATCTTACAGCATATTACTTGCCCTATGATTCCGCAGTGTTCAGTGAAATCTGCAATTCGATATCGTGAACCGTTTAGAAGTTATGGGGGTAGTCCATAGTTAGTGGGACACCAGCATATTAAATATCAATCATATAATAAATTTTGTCATAATGTGAACCCAAATATTTATGACTACCATAAATCTCAAACAATTACTTAATGTTATACCAATATTTGTTTTCTCTGAAACATTTCTTCTCTGATAGTTTTATTGACATAATACTATTATTTTCATCGATTTATTATCTCGGTTTTGAAAGTTGTTTAGTAAAAGTATAATCATTAAATTAGGGTGTACATGACACCCTATTTCAAAATGAAAGGTGTTCACTATTGTAATCAGCTATAATTATAGTTTCGCTATTATTATCAAGCAGTATATTCAATGTAAGCAATGCCATTTTATTTTGTCAGAAGCAAAAACCTTGCACTTCTTAAATACCACATAGTGCGTGTTTGGAGTCTGAGGTAATTTTAGCTTCAAATGACGTCTGCGGGTAAGGAAAAAAATGAGTACCTATTTTTGTTCTTTATAAGTGCAAGGTTTTGTTTTAAATGTGCTTTGTTTCGAATTTTAACCTCGTTACTAAGGCAGCATTGGGTGTCTTTGTCTTTGCATAAAAAGAGGATAAAGATTGGTCACGCTATAGTTTCAGTTACAGGTTGCAGTACAGTATGGTAAACGATCGTTTCAGCGGTCTATTTTTTGTAATACGTTAGTGCGGAGTTCGATAATATGATTGTAATTGTGTTTATACCCACGTTGTATGCGTTTTGTATATTGCCCCAGCTTACTCGCTTGTTTTACCCTTTATTGTATTTCCTATTAAAATTCGTAAATTCATGTCATTCACTTTTATAGATCAAACAAGACAAATATTAAACTCCAGAGTTCAATATTTCAATGAAAATTAGGAATGAATAATAATTATCTTCAGCGTCTGTTCTTCACAACCCTTAACCAATTAAGCGACAGAAGACAGTATCAATACAATTTTATCATTATCATTATTATTATTATTATTATTATTATTATTATTATTCCACTACATCACTACTGAAAATGTTATAATTCGGCTGAATATAAAATCTATAATAATAATAAATAATAACAGTGCCTTTATTTATGTGGCGAAATCTACTCCAACAGCTACCAACAACTTGCAACCAGCTACCTAAGGAGCAGATCTAGGGACTGTCGGTGCCCCTACAATACTTTGCGCAAAATGTGGGCTGTTCCAAATAAAGCGATTTCTTGCACTCCCCAGACTTTTGAATGATCTGGGAGTTAAACCAAGTTTTTACAGAAATTTTGCGAAGCAAATCCTTGAACTCCGATTACTATCCGTACGACCTGTGCTTGTAGGCCCCACATACGGGTGATCTTGATTTCCAAAGTCTTGTATTTAAGACGTTTCTCTGCCTCCTTGGTTACGATGGTGTGATCGCAAGGCACAGCACCATCTGCAAGTAGACACATTTTTTCTTCCAATCCCGGATAACAATATCCGGTTTGTTTGTCGCTATCGTGCGATTCGTTTGAATTTGTCGATCGTTCAATATTGTACACAATCTAACAAGACATCACCGGTTTTGGTGAGTGTTCGTACCACTTGGGGCATGTGTTTGGAACTTGGAGGGCGATACAGATCTGCCAGTGGAGGTAACTACACACTCTGTCGTGTCATTTCAAGTATTCGATCTTTGCTAGAATTACACAAGCTAAGACGATATGATCAATGGTTTCTACTTGTTCCTGGCAAATGCGACATTTATCATCTCGAGCAATTTTGAGAACCGCTTTATACAGTGTGTCCTACCAACTATGAACTACCCTCATAACTTTAATACGGTTCATGATATCGATATGCAGTTTTCGCTGAATAATGCGGAATCATGAGGCAAGCAACATGCCGTAGATAAATTGTCTATAGCATTTTTAGTTTCCGAGAAATTTAATCATCTTTTATTTTTTAAATGGAACTATATATTTTTCTCACCAGCAGTCGATAGACCATGAAAAGAGGAATAAAATGATGTATCATATGCTAGTATTTTGATAGTAATTTGAGTATAAAATTATACTTTCTGATATGTCATTTTGAATTAAACGGACAATATTTCGTGCAGCACTCCCTGTCTCCACGAAACAATCTCGACGCCGCGAAGGCTACCTTCACCAAAGGCGACTTTTCCAAGGGCTGCTACAGGAAAGGACCGTTTACTTAAAAATCACATATAGGAAAGTCTAATTTTATACTCAAATTACTACCAAAATACTAACATATGATACATCATTTTATTCCTCTTTTCATGGTCTATCCATTGGTGGTGAAAGAAATATATGGTTCCATTTCCATTTCCAAATTCCATCAAAGATGATTAAATTCCTCTTAAGCTAAAATATTATAGACAATTTCTGTACGGCGTGTTACTTGCCACACGATTCCGCATTGTTAAGCGAAAACAGCATTTCGATATCCTGAACCGTTTAGAAGTTATGGGGGTGGTCCATAGTTGGTGGGACACTCTGTACAATTACCGCTTTAAAAATGACGTGTTTTAAATGTGATAACCGCTTTATATAATGACGTGTTCTCAATTTGTCTGAGCCCGCTTTACGTGACAAAAACTATGTACAATCAGATCGGGAATGGGTGACATGATACATTCTTAGCAGTTTTCTGGTTATTATGTAGAGATTTAGGATACAATTATTTATTTTTCTTTCAGCTGGAGAGCGTCATTATACCAGATCAGAGTAAGATGTTGATTTTTTTGCCATGACTTGTACTCGCAGAGTTATTCTTACAGGGCATTTCGTGTTAATTACAATATCCTAGTGTTTCGCTGAGCCTCAACAAACTCTGAGCGGAAGGAGCCGGGAGGAATGTCGGCGGCGGTGCCTTCTTATTTGTTTACGCGAACGGAATGGAGTCGCCGCAATTCGAAGTGTAATATTATTTTAACGTAATGGCGCCTGCGTTGCCAAATGTACTTCAAAGGCAGCTAGGAAGGGCCCCAGGCTACAGGAGCGAGGCCTGGGGAGTGATAGACCTTGCCATTCAGACGTACGTGCGGCACAGGCTGCACACCCTAAATATTCGTGACTGAATATGCATCGCAATTGTAATATAGCAGCAACACGTAAATGTAAAAACAGGAAATATCTTTTCTCGTGTGTACTCATTAACAGTAAAGCATTAAAACTAAACGATTTATAGATCAATATAAGTATAAAATTGAAGAAATATTTAATTGTGTAACATATTCTTTGGTTGTTTTGATGTTCATTATCTTAATATTCACTACTTCTTATCGTTGAATCTCTATAACATTTTTCTTGTATAGAAATGGCTTTTTAATTTTTCCATGGTGTTATTTCATTTAAACTTTTTTTAAAATATGGAATTGTCTGGAAAGGACGTGGTTAAATTCAGGTATTTGTGACCCTTACTCGTCAGGTTTTTCTAATGGTACTTTTAAGCACTGCAAAATCTTTTCGAATTTGCTTTGGTATGATCCTTTCTATTTTTGTTGTACCAGGAAATGGATTCGGTCGTCAATTATGAACGCAGTCCGGTTCGAGCCGCCGAGGCGAACACTTCGCGTCCGAGGCATCTCTTATCGCTCTTATCGTTCACAACGCAGTCTCCTTGCTAGTGTGAAGAGTGGCGAGTGCAGTGAAACGACCTACGAATACTCAGTGAGTTTCTTTACGAAGTGCTAAATAAGTGCGATCAGGTAGTGACTAAAACTGTATGTTCTAGTCTCGGCCACAGCCCAGTGGACCCAGTGGCCAAAGTTATAACGCGTTTAGTGCACTGACCTCCGCGCTAGCGCAATGTTCATGGATCAGTTTCAACAGCGGTAGTCATTAAAAATGCTCTAGACACCTAGCGAAGGCGTAAATTCCAGCATAGGAATGGCAGAGTGCACATCATCCGTCCAACAACTAGAACGACTTCAGAAACTACAAATCCTCCAACGTCAGGCAGAGCAACAATGGAAAATGATGCAAGAGCGACACAAACAGTTGCAACGACAGTTTCTTGACGAGGGCATAATTATTTCGCAGCTGCAACATAAAGATTTTCAACATGCTCCGCAGATTCAATTTTCTTCAGTACCGCAGGTAAGGAGTCAACCTCACCAACAAAACGTAAGTAGAGAATCAAATATTACGGATCAGAACTCCGCCAAAAGACAAAGAATTCATGCTTCTTGACATGTGTTTTAACGTTCCACAGCCAAGTAGATGAGAAATGCTTATGGAAGTTACCTATTAGTGAAAATTCTGCCCCTACGTGTATTAGATAAAAACCAAAAAGTAATACTAGATGTTAGCAAATGCTTTTAATGTGTAATTTTAGCGAAAAAAGCAAGCGAAGGTAAATCAGTATGTATCTTTGTTCCTCACCCTCATCACACTGTTTCATCTTCCTATGATGAGGTATTTCATTACTGCGTGGTGTAAAGCAGCAAGCCAGCTGAAAGGCTGATGGATTCATCAGTACCCGTGATTTGAAATACTTCCTGCGTTGTGTATCAAAAATAACAGTGTTTTCCATTTCTCAAAAGATGCAGCTTATTTTTCTTTCTTTTTTATACAGAATGTCTCATAATAATTGTTACAAACATCAAAGGCGTGTAGAACACTCGAAGTTGATTACATTTTGCCAATGAACATTTAATAAGAAATTTCATACAATGAAGTTACACATATAACATTTGCCCCTGATTGTTAGAAAACTGTTCGGCAGGTCACGTTCTGACGAAAATAATTTGTTTACTTGTATAAAGTGTAACTTTATACAAGTCACTCTGTATAAAAATAATTGTATCTACGTTTGAAATGTAAACCACAAACGAGTTTCGTGTTCACGATGATCTGATTTTCAGTGCTTTTTATGGGAACTCAAGATTTTCCGGAATTGATAGTGTCTGTAAAATTCAGTGACTGTAAATTAGAATGCTTTATTCCGAAAATACCTCTCATAGTTCCTTCGTCTCGTCGAGTTTACTCACTTGCATCACACAATAATTGCTAGCATTATTAATTATGTCAGCAACGTTAGATTATGAACAGCTGATTGCTATTTGCACTGGAAGGTTATTACGTTAATTTCCATTCTCTGAAGTGTGGGATACTACAAAAGTACGTATTTAAACTTTTCAGCTTGTTTTTTGAAACAAGAAACTGTGATATATTTATTCGATGCATTGTATTACAGCCCCTATTTAAATGAAAATATCGTGCATCTCTTTCAAATATCAAAGGCATTAATTTAGCGTCAAAAACTGCTATGCATATGACATTAATTAATTTCAAAACTTCAAAAGGAACGGAATATTTTATGACAACAGAGGAATACTAGGGAAAAATTCGCGATATCAATAATTTTTATAGCGGTATTTTGAATCAAGCGACTTTCCAAACGACAAAGATTGTCCTTTTAACCTTCCATTGGATAATATTCAATATTTTTACATAAAAACAAACATTTATTGTTAGTAAGGTAATTGCTATTTTGGTACTAAATAAACTTCTCTTAACTGAATGTTCTTATTCAATTTTTATTGTGTTACGACCTCAAATAATAATGTACTCTTTCATTTCGCCTATGGTATGGTATTTGGAATTATTTTAATAATATAAATCATTATAAACAAAAAACTATGCTAGAAAGAGCAGCTTTTTATAAAATTTAATTTATTTAATGAAAAGACACGATTTACATTATGAAACAACTAATGCCAAGATATCGTAGGATGTGAATTTCAAAGAAATATATTGTTTCTTTGAGTAGTTCAAAATTGTGTGAGGTTCTGTGAAGAGAAGTGCAAAGTGTGCATGGTTTCTTGATCTCGGTGATCTTACCCTAACTCATATACATATTAAGTTGAATAAGAATACAAGTTGCACCGAGCGTTTTTGGCAAGAATTTGTACGAAAACATTCGCTTGAATGTAATAAAAACCGTTTGCGGAGGCAAATAAGCTACATATTTGGCTCTTATCACTTAAAACCACGCTAAAAATGTGTGTCAATTTTTGTCAGGTCGCTTTTCACTAAGAGTAGTAATACGTTTTAATATTTATTCCTTAATTCACATTAAATTTTCTCCGAATGAAAACATAAATATCAGCCACACTAGTATGTCTGTAAATGGTTTTCTGTAAAGGGATCATAACAGTGAGAAACGTCGTAACCACAAAGAGCATTTCTGCTATGTCAATCCATTTCGATTGATTGATTAGCGATTTCGGGCGCGTCATTAAAGGACATTAATCCCTTAAGTATATTGCATGCTTTTGCGCTGGAGGTGGCGGTGCTCTTCCCTTGCTGGATGGCAAGATCTGGCGCTGACCTACACTTGGCTTGCAGGGTTTTCCTCAACCAGGTATCTCCCACCAGCGGGGCACCGCCCCAGTCGGGAGAAGCTATAAGCTCCCGACTGGTCTCACGAGGCTTGTGGCAGTGTAAGTCTGTGTAAGTAAGAGGTGAGGACGGGACATGTAAAAGAAAGGAAAGATCGCGCGCGGTCCGTGGCCCGTTTGTTAGGGTATTGCTTCGCCTTTCGCTTGGTGTTGATCGGAAGAACTATGGAAAACTACCGATCAGAGCAGCCGGCCGTTGGCATTCCCCTCCAGATAGCGGCTGAATTCAACCTAGCTATCGAGGTAATGTTAAAAATCCAACCACCGTCGGGACTCAAAACCTAAGACCACCCGGTCAGAGGCACTGCAGTGACATCAATATGATGGTGCGAGCCACGTAAATCGGTAATCCATTTCCACATCTTGGATATTTCCTGTGACTAAAAAACTATTCTTTTTATTTTCTGTTTTACTTCTTTGAATTATGATGTGCCTCTGAAGTGTAAATATAAGCGATGGAATTGAAATGTGTGAACATTAAATCGCGAAATAAAAATAACAAACGCCATATTAAGTTATTAATTTTTATTTTATTCGGTATCTTTCCTGTTAACCTGTCTTGTCTTTTTCTGCCACCACTTACGTCGTCAGTCGCTCGTCATGTTCCAGTGGAACATCGCGTAGGACTGATTCGAGACGAAGTTGCGAGATGAAGAAGTAGAAACGCAATTTTCAGAGACACTGAAGCCCTGCGCCAACTACTTCACAAACAGGGCTAATTCCCATTACCGATAATGGCTCTCGCGAAAGGAGAACACACCTCCGACAAAAGTTGTAATAAATGATGAGTTCTTTAACTTTCTTAATAAGTTGTAATAACGAAATGACGTTGGATGAGGGAAAGTATTAAACCCCGAGCGACCAGCTCTCCTTCCGTGTCGCACCCTACAGTCGCTTGCGATAGAAAACAAGAGGTCGGCTTGCAGGAAAGAACCGGGGTGCATGGGTAGTAGTATTAGTTAACATCCCTCGTTTTTTCGGAATGTCTTGCCAGCTAAGTGCCGGCGGAAGTAATGTCTTTTTATGCCGCTACCGCATACTCTCGCGCATAAGGGGGCAACTTTTGTCCCGAAAATTTCGAAAGGGGGCCCCAAACCCCACGTTAAAAAACATTTTGTTGTAATAAAAAAAGTATGATCAATTTCAGATATTTCTCCCCTTTAAAGAGGAGAAAAAGAGCTTAAAGAGGAGAAAAATCTGAAATTGAACATACCTTGTTTTATTACAACAAAATGTTTTATAACGGGGGTTTGGGGCCCCCCTTCGAAATTTTCGGGGCAAAGATTGCCCCCATTGCGCGAGACTATGCGGTAGCGGGAAAAAAGAGGAGATTACTTTGAGGAACTGTGCATGACATTTGGGAAACCGGCTTTTCAAACCACCTCTCACACTTCAAATGGTTCAACATAAAATCAATTTCCAAAGGGGGCCGCAAACCCTACGTTATAAAACATTTTGTCGTAAAAAACAAAATATGATCAATTTCAGATTTTGTCCCCTCTTTAAGCTGACAATTTGAGGAATTGAGCATGACATTTGGTAAGCAGGCTATTCAAACCACCTCTCACACTTAACATGGTTCAACATCAAAACAATTACTCATTATTTATTTCCTACTAAAACATGTCATAACTAAATAAGAGGTTTAATTGAAAAGGGGGTCAGAGGAGCCCAAAAATGTAATTGTCCCCTCTGTCTTTAGGCTGCGCACACTTACGCCCATGACGTTATCGAATCGGTCCTTTCCAAGAGGGTACATCTATTTTTTCGGAAATGAGTTCGTGTACCATTTAATTCAGAATATGCATTTAACTATGTTACATATCAAAACGACCCCCTTGTAAAGCGACAATATTTGTGATCTCATGATCTGCACCTAGATAGGGGCTCTACCCATCTACTTCGACTTCATTATTTTTCCTCCATTATACGCCACTACCACACCCCTTTTTTTCTCTTACAATTATTTGTTTTGTCATTTTGTGCTATTTCCAGCCATCTTCATACACGTATCTCATCTCATTTCTGTTCTCAGATTCTAAAGCATATATTAATTCCCTTTTAATAATGTTTTTCTTTTTTATATCACCTCTGTAAGTATTCCATTTTCGACTGGATATGCGACACGACCATAAAAACATCGCTATTCCAAAACATCAATATTTTAAATCAAATATTAATGTTAATAAATCCTCTGAAAACCGTCAATGTGACCTCTATCGGTATTGTTTACTCTGAGAATGTCTTTCATTTTATAATTAAAAGTTAATTGTCGAAGAAGAGAAAGGGGAAAATTGAAATTATCATCTAAATAATTAAAAAAGAATACCCCACATGACAGTTGCACCACCATGCACCTCCTAGTAATGCACCGGCTGTAATTACTCAGAGCAATAGATGCTGCAGCAGCATTGACCCGGAGGTCCTAGGGTTCACGTTCCGAAAATGGGCTGGTTTTCGTCTCTATACTGCGATTTTTCTAACTCTGCCTCTCAAGGCGCGTTCTCACTATGGAATATGTCGCGGTATTTCGCGACGTTCTTAGTCGTGCCGCCAGGTATTACATGATCGCGACCGTATCAAGCAGTTCTTGCGATCATGCGACTTCTAGCGGCAGGAGCAAGTAAGACGCGAAATGCCGTGTGATATTCCATCGTGGCCATAAGGGGCTTGAGGGGCAGAGTTATAAAATCGCACTGCAGCTGGATCGAATTCAGCCGCTGTCTGTCGGAGAATTCTAGTGGTCACCTGCTCTTATCCGTAGTTTTTTCGTGGTTTCTCCTATCAGGCTAACGACAGAGCAGTGCCCTAACAAACCCGCGCGGGCTTCAGGTTATTAACGTGCGCGGTTATTCCTTCCTCATCCTCATTCACACACACGTACACTTATATGCAATAAGATATCACGCATGTGGGGAGACCAGTTGGGAGATAAGATCTTGTCTCTGCTGGAGCTCTGATGGACCAGATACGTGGAGATTGGACATCCTCGCAACCCGACGTGTAGGTCTGTGCCGGAACTCACGTTCAGCGTCACCTCCCAAGGTACCTTAAACACTGCACGTACGGGGATAATGACCGTAGAATGGTACGGAGAAGAACCCAAAATAATATTGACAATCCAGTTTCGGTTATTGGTTAAT
Organism: Acheta domesticus; assembly: GCA_031308135.1. Taxonomy (NCBI): domain Eukaryota; kingdom Metazoa; phylum Arthropoda; class Insecta; order Orthoptera; family Gryllidae; genus Acheta; species Acheta domesticus. The sequence goes on along the minus strand of JAHLJT010008446.1, from coordinate 5,773,005 downwards.
TCGTTGTTGAAAATATATTCAGCATTAATAATTATTGTCATAAAATCTTCAAGTTTTTCTCACTATTAATGTTTTTTCAACAAGAAATCTAGCCCATAATCGAAAATGGATTGTCTATAAATATCCTTGTCCTTTTTTTCATACCATTAATCAACAGATGATCAAAATAGACATTCTCCTAAAAGACCATAGAAGTTGATGCGCACACAGAATCAGAATCAGTTAGTTGATACTATTAATGAATTTAGATAACGTATTCTGCAACTTTCCAGTTCATTCATAATCAGTTTTATTCGGTAATCGTGGTAATATAATACGATTACACATCTCATTGTACCTCGATTCAAAAAAGTTGGCTATTACAATACCGATAAACTAAAACAAAATTCCGGTAGTTCGAAAAGAATCGATTTATCGGGTGTCCCGCGAGGTCACGCCTGTGCAATTCGTGCTTTGCGGTTGGCAGCTGCCTCCGGCTAGCCACAGCGCGGAGACTTCTTAGAAAAAGGCGAACGGAGAAGCGAAGGTTTGATTGGACAAAGGATTTTCTGCGTCCGGTGGATCCACTAGCTTCATCCCAGTTCAAACACGGGCGCTGGGTTTGCGGAAACAGTACGAAGTCGTGTGGCGTCAGGCTGAATTTTCTACGGAAACGGAAAAGGAGTAAAAATAGCATACAAGAAAAGTAAAATGTGCTGACAAAAGGATAGTAACATTCAGAGAAGTAATGGAAATTACAGAAGTCAAATTGAAAAAAGAGGTATTGAAAATTTTCAAATTTCATTTCATTCATTCATTTTTCATTTCATTTTCAAAAGAGGAAAAAGAAAGAGTCTCGGGTAATTTGTACAAGGAATACGGTAAGGAAATAACAAAACATAGGAGGAATAAAGAAGAAGTGGATAAAGTTCATGAGAGGTTCGAGTAGATGGAAGAAAGAAGAGAAAAGGAAGGCGAGGGCGGGGAAAAGAGAACAACGAAATTAGGAAGATGGGAAGCAATAGCAAAGGGAAGACGCAAGAAAATAAAATAATTACTATGAACTGGCAAGAAGAAGACGAAAGACAACTGTAAGAGATAGAGGAAGTAAGAAGCTATCGGAAAGAATGTCCTGTTGAAGTTTATCGCGATGAAAGTCCTGTTGGATGTCGCGAGGAAAGTCCTGTTGAAATTTATATACGCTACATATTTCGATGAATTGACCGCCAGTCATATTCGTGAATAAAATTAGTAAAATGAAAGCAAAGGAGATGATTGATTGATGTTACGGAGTATGTTATCTGCTATGGTCGTGAATCCCGTTAGTGTAAAGATTCGTTATCCCTGGAGGTGACGGATGTTCTTTTATAGTTAGTTCCGGCACCGACCTACACGTCGGCTTGCCCAGGATTTCTCCTTCCAGGGACCCCACCCAGCGAGGTATCGCCCCAGCCGGAAGAGTGTAAGTGAAAGTGAGTGGCGAAGGTGATGCGATAGTTAAAGAAACAGCAAGGAAAGATCGCGCACGGTTCGTGACCCGTTTGTTAGATACTGCTCCGGTATCGGCCTGATATTGATGGGAGAAACCTCGAAAAGGCAGCCCGGAGGCCGGGATCGCTAAGTCAGTACTGCTGTAGCGACCTCGGACCAAAGGGTCACGGGTTCGAGTCCCGCCTCGTGCATGGTTATATGTGTTCGTCCTTTCACCCCCTATCATCACCAAATACTTTCCTCCTCATAGATATCATAACGTAAAAATCCAATAGTGGTCGTTAATGTCCTAGAAGTTGATGCGACCTTAAAGAAAAAAGGTCTAAAAACTACAGATAAGAGCAGCCAGCACCTAGATTTATCCAGCGGCAGAATTGACTTGCCTCTACAGCTCGCGTCGGAAATCCTTCACCGTCGGGGCTCGAACCTAGGAGCCGCTGAAGAGAAGGGCCATGCTGGGCTCTTAGGCGCCCCCCGCCGCCGAAGGAAGGCGAGTGCCACGGGCAGCGCCAGAAGGGCCGAAGGGCAGCCGCCCGCTGCACCGCGCCCGCCCGCCCGCCCAAGTGCACTGCTCCGCGCATCGATCGCGGCGCGCCGCTCTCCAAGCCACTGCACCCGCCCGCACACATTGGGCCGGCGGACAACACGCGGCCAAAACTTTAATACACTATACTTGGCTTTTTCGTTCTTGGCACACCAAGGTCACGGACGGAAAATGGAGAGGGAAGGCTTTCTCCAATAGGGAGCTTCCACGCCACACCCTCTCCATTTTTCGTCCGTGACCTTGGTGCGCCAAGAACGAAAAACCCAAGTATACGTCAGTGGTGTCAAGGTCTTTTACTGGTGGAACCGGGAGAGATGGCTCAGTGCATCAACTGATGACTCAGTCCCTCTGACCGGGAGGTCCTAGTTTCCACTCCCGACGGCGGCAGGATTTTCGACACTAGCTTGTCAGCTAGGTCGAATTTAGTCGCTGTCTGGAGGAGAATTTCAGCGGCCGGCAGCTCTGATCGGTAGTTTTCCGTGATTTCTTCGATCAACACCAGGCGAAGTAGCACCCTAACAAACGGGCCACGGACCGCGGGCGATCTTTCCTTCCTCTTCCTTGTCCTATCCTCATCCCCTACACGCGCACTTAAACTACCATGCACTATACTATCACACATGCCGGGAGACCGGTCGGGAGCTGAGAGCTGGTCCCGGCTGGGGGCGGTACCCCGCTGGTCGACGGTAGGTTGGCGCCGGATCTCGCCATCCAGCGAGGAAAGATCACCACCACTTCCCGATGAAAACACGCACTACACTTACGGGAGTAATAATATGTCGTTGACAGCGCGTCGAATAACAATCAATCAATCAATCTTCAACTAGTAGTAATGGCACTCGTCGTGGCACCGTAGCATGCCACGAGCTTCTCTGCGCAACTAGCGTTGGGAATGGGAACTATTATCAGTAGTAGTAAACCCGGCATTTTACAACAGGAATGGCCTTGTCTCTGGTGACGGGGTGATGACCTGCGTGGAGGGGCGATTTCGTCGTGGCACTCGTGCCACAGACTCCCGCTCGTGGCATCGACCTTGATAACTCTGCACTATGTGTTCTGAAGTACCCGGACACGGAGGCGGTGGTGTTAGGGTGGGGTCGTGTTTTTCATGGATGGGGCTTGCACCCCTTGTTTTATATGGCGCTATCACGGCACAGACCTCCGTTGATGTTTTACACACCTTCTTGCTTGCTACTGTTGAAGAGCAATTCGGGGATGACGATTGCATCTTTCAACACGATCGAGCACCTGTTCATACTGCACGGCCTGTAACGAAGTGGTTACACGACAGTAGCATCCCTGTAATGGACTGGCCTGCACTGACTTGTCCTGATTTGAGTTGTCATTTGAATCCTATCGAATACCCTTGGGATGATTTGGAACGCCGACTTCGTGCCAGGCCTCACAGACCTCCATCGATACCCCTTCTTAGTGCAGCACTCCGTGATGAATGGGCTGCCATTCCCCAAGAAACCTTCCAGCACCTGATTGAAAATATGGCTGCGAGAGTGGAAGCTGTCATTAAGGTTAAGAGTGGACCAACACCATATTGAATGACCGATGACCGATCATCGATGGAGGGCGCCACGACCTGGTAAATCATTTTGAGCCACGTGTCCGAATACTTTTGATCACTTCGTGTATGTTTAATGACACACTAGGCCACCAGCACCACTTCAGGGGGTATTTTCACATTAAACATTTTTATTTGTTTTGGAAGTTCATAATAAAAATGAATCAAGTCCTATATTATTTCAGTTGTATACCTCCCATTTGCGGCTCTCACATGCAACCAATATTTATTAATGAGGTCTCTAAAGAAGCAAAATTTCACGGAGACGTGACGAATTGCACTTTGACTTTCAAGGATTTCTAAAACGCATGTAAATATTCACCTAAAATGACATCCGCAATGCACGTCAGGATTTTAAAAATCTGTATCGTTAAATAACGCCTACACAAAGCTGTCTAGAGCCTTAAAAACTAAAATTTTGAGGCCAATGGCCTCACAGGCCATTCTATTACGTTTTTGCTGGTTCGGTGCTTCTCGAGTCTACCCCACCTCATCAGAGCCTGTAGAATCTGCAACTGTACGTGAAATTACTAATTGCTTGATATTCTATATGATTGAATTACGCGGGTGTCTCTCTTTCTTCCCTATGTGAAATAATAGTTTGCATTGACAAGGGTGTATTATATTGTTACCGATTACAAGGTCACATATAGAACAAGTGACGGGGGATAAGAGGGTCTTGAAGGAAAATATACACAGTGTCGAAACTTCGAAAATAAGCTCTTAAGGCTATTCTAAACATATTTTGTCTAATAAACTACGTGGATATTCCGAATGGTTGGGCCGCAATGACCACTAATAATTTGATTTGAAAAAATGATTTCTAGGCAAAAATTAACATTATGGAAGCATAAAAACCACTCCAGAAACATGTAAATTGTTTATTATTTACACAAGAAATGAATATATTTGCTCAGACCGAAAAATTAAGCGAGAAATAAAAAAGTAGTCGAATTGTGTAAATTGTGTGCTTTTTTATTTCTCGCTTAATTTTTCTTTCTGAACAAATATATTCATTTCTTTTGTAAATAATCAACAACTTATATGTTTTCTGGAGTGTTTCTATGCTTCTATAACGCAAATTTTTGCCTAGAAATCAATTTCTCAAACCAACATTTGAGTGCTTATTGCGGCTCAACCATTCGGAGTATCCAGGTAGTTTATTAGACAAAATATGCTTAGAAATGTCTTAGGAGCTTATTTTCGAACTTTCCACGTTTTCTCCCCGGACAGCCTGTATATTATAGACTTAATATGGAAATGGAAAAATAAGGAAGAGGGTGAGGCGTGAGCTCTGGCGCGGGTAAGCTAGTGTTAAACATAATACAGTTGCCTTCCTCGTTCTTCCTCGAGCATAGAAAATTACTTTGAAAAGTATCGATGCAATACTTTTTATACGTATTACTGTTTCATTACAAAATTATATTTAATTACCATCAATTCTATAAATCAAGTCGTAACGCGTTATATACTGGAAAGACAGTATAATAATTCACAGGCTAATGTCTTGAAATCCCAAAACTCATTTCTCTGGACTTTTTAAAAATTGTCTAAAAATAGTGCCAATCTACATGTACCTATTGAGGATTCGAATGAGGTTTTCGTAACCTCTGTTGATGCCTTAAACCAACCGAAACAGCATTTTATATACTGCCCCATCAATATCAGACACATATAGTTGTTGAGTGCATAAATCTAGATTACCGATTTTCAGTACGCAAAGAATGTGAAACAAGTCCATGCATTCTCAGGCCAGGGAAGAATTGTCTGTGGTTTCTCTAGAGACCCAGGAGCTAACTTAAAATCTAAAAACAATAAAAGAGTTTAGACTTTACTGACCATTCCAATATTTGATTTGCTACGTCGTGTATTGTCATACTGCGCGCCCTGACTGAATTCTCGTACTCAGTGCATCACTGCTTACGACACGGCTGAGGTCATGCGATAGCAAGTCTCTAAGGAAGAGACCGCTCACCATTGCATATGAAGATTCGTTATATCGATTACGCCGACCTCCGCATTTATATATTCATTTTTATATTCTTGATATGTAAGTTTGTGTTATTGTATTATTCGTAAAGGCTTTGCGATACAATAATGGATTTATTTCAGAGTTAGTATACGAGGGAATTTTATGTTTTTCGTGATCAGTGTCCGTCCTACATTTGGAAAACCGATTTTGTGGTTGCGTTCAGCAGTATTTTTGCCTGCAATATAAATACCGAAAGTGTAATTATGAGTGTAGCATTAAATTTATTATCTATGATTTCGACGTTCGGACTCGAAGATGCTTGTCCTCAATAATGTAAGTAATTACGCGCTCCCAGAAGAAGATAGGAAATAAACACACGTCCCTTGTACAGATCACTTCCATTGTAACTTATTGTTTGAGAGACACCTATTATTTTAAAAAAAATTGCTACTTCAATCCTACAGAACTAATTATTGCGTGATGACGCTGGTTTATTCTTCCTCAAACGCTACATGTCCACTCCGTGGGGAAGACGGCTTCATACCGCTTGTTCGAGGGTTGTGCATTCACAGACTCACGTTCCAAATAATTCTCTCCTCCTCATTGAAGGAAGAAATGCCTCAATTAAATTGCTGTTTTGGTCCGTTGTTGTGATTTGGGCCCATAGTAGGCCACCGCGACCCACAGCGCTAGACCTGCTTGCACTCTCGCCTCTTTTGTCCCCCCCCCCGGCCAACAACATCCACCGGCCTTTGACTCGCCCCCTCGCAAGACCTCCGTTGGCAGCACTGGGGTCTGGAGTAGTGTCTTCTGTTGGTCCCTGCTACCTGAATGGGTACTTTATTTCCTGTCGATAGCCGGGTGGGAAAAGGAAGTTCTGGATTCAGTCGTGATTGGAGTAGCGGGTGGTCTTGTCAGCTTCAATTACTGTCAAAACGTCTCTTTATGACCACCCGTTTAAAATTAAGGAGAATACAGCCCGAATCATAATAAGTGTCAAGCAAAGATATTCACATTTACGCCGACCGAAAAATCCCCCGAACTTAACATCATTGGAAATCGCATCCCGTGGACATTTTCACCAGTGAAGTACCTAGGAGTATTATTTGACAAAAGATTAACGTGGAAACCCCATATCCACGCAACTACTAATAAAGCTTTGGTCAAAACTTCGAAAATGTTTCCTTTAATTAACTCTAGATCTCTCACTAGTATCGAAAGCGGAATATTACTGTACAAATCAATTATTCAACCCACTCTAACCTATGCATGCCCAGTATGGGGTGGCGCAGTACCCAGTAATCTTCAAAAGTTAGTGGCGTTCCAAAATAAGCTCCTAAGAAAGATCCTCAAGGCACCTTGGTTTATTCCAAATTCCCAAATTCATCGCGAGCTAAATATATTGCCATTAAACGAACACATGAACAAAATAGCTGACCATTTCTTTCAAAATCTTTACTCTTCTGCCTGTTCCACAATATTTAATCTGGGCCGCCTTGCTTCATAGCCCCGTATTAAATAAAGATTCCCTAAGTATAGGCTGAGGCCACCGTAACTTCTGTTTCTACACCTTTCCTAGCACTACCTAAATTTCAACGTAACACCTCAAACCTGAACCTTGAAGCCTGAATCAAATCATCGGACCTTAGACCATGTTTTCACGAGTAGGAATGAATACTCATTTGCTATAGATGGCCGTATCCAAAACGTTATAATATAAAATGCACTGTTGTCAAACCCCTCGAGAGAGAGAAATGTCGAACGAGAAGAAATAAATTAAAAAAAAAAATATCACAATTCTCCCCGACTAATTATTTTAAGGGACGGAATTATTTGGCAATAAGAGTAATTTTAGTAGGAATTCCCTTTAGTTGTCACTAATGTCATTAAAAACAAAAGTTTTCAACATTATGGGGTAGGTTTGCTTCTGGATTAAAGAGAATAACTTCCGACATTGTGAATTTATTTCATCATCGTAAAGTTTTAAAAAAACATAATATTTCCTGGCCTGTCGCAGCCTCTTCATCAGGTGGTGAACTTAAATTAAATATTACCAAAAAAAAAATGGTTTGGTGAATAGTTTAAAAACATTCATTTAAAAATTAATATGTCATTATTATACGGAGAATGGGATTGTGAGTACACTGAAAGTGTGAAAATTATTTCTCAAAATTCACTCGTATATCGTTCTCCAGATGTTGGTTGGACACGAGCCATCTGACAAATGCCATAGAACTAAAACTAATTTTTTAAATCGCCAAAGTATTTGCTTTATATTAAGGCTACCCCAAGACAATTTCATTCAACGGATTCTTGTAACCAACAATCACCAGTCTGCTCATCCTTGTTCGTATAAACTCTACAATGCACCCACTTTCTACATAACCATTTATTGGCAAAGCCAGGCTTCGCAAGTCTTGTAAGGCATTCGGCTTCATGGACATCATTCCTATACAAAGAACCCTGTCTGCTAATGATGCTTAATTATATCGATGCAATTTATTACCCTTTATGTCGATCACCCCTAATCCCAACCAATGACCACTAGTTTCTCTTTTTTTATTTTTTTATTTTTCTTTTTTCTTCTTAATTCATTGCCTCTTTTTCACAACAACCCAAGAAGGGTTAAGACCCTTCTTGGGCATCGAGCGTATAACCTGTGGAGTAATCTTCTGTTTTTTCGTCTTTTTGTGTTGGTACGCCCGCAGTCAGCCAATGTCTTTTATCCCATCGGCCAGGGGCTCGGCGTCGTTAGGAACCGGGCTTCTGAGTCGGTCTCCCATCCGGGAATTCGTGTTGTCTCGAGTTGCGAAACTTCCATGACTTCACGGAATGTAGGTAAGCAATTCAACTAACGACATCGGCTTTAAAATAGTTCTATTTGTTTAAGGCGACCGCTTTCGACTGTCACAAAAATAAAAATGTACATTCTTTAAAAAAATGTATTCTTAAAATTCCTAATCGCAATAGGCGCTTTAGGCACGTGGGCATGGAGAGTAGCTGATCTTCCAGGCTCACTTGTACGTCTGTTTCCGTTTCTTAATCCGGCGTTGCCCCTAGAACCAGAATATCTCGCGTTTCTGCATTTATTTTCATAACGTCATTTATCAATATGTGGCGATATTCGACCTTTTTAGACGGATAATGTGCGTAACTACACGAAGTCTTTGATAACTGTGACGCCAGCATGTGTCGTATTGTTTCTTATAAGCTAGTAATCTCTGCACAATTTGAGAACACAGTCGACAACTGCCGACGATGCTGTCTTTCCGTTTGTTTGTTTTTTTTGACATGGGAAACGTGAGGAGGAAGAATGACAGAAAAGGGAATGAAAATCCCTGGAACTTCAAGTCATTTGGTGAAAGGTGAAACAGTCCTCTTTCTCGTCTCCTTCCCGAATCTCAGTTCAGCGGAAATGTTGCTGTTCTTTTTAATGAACACCTTCTGCATAGTCTGTGTTCCGAGGGCGTTTTTCGTTTATTTATCTTTTTCACGCCTTCTAGCGAATTGCTACAGCAAGCAAGGGATAACTTAACCGCATTATCATTACAATTCCGAATTGCCATCATGAATAGAGAACTTTAAAAATGTAACATCATTGTGTAAATAAACGTTGTTTTCTAGGCATGTATTATTTTATCATTAAATACCAATATTAGATCAACATGTCATTCTATCCGTATTTTTGAGTTATATATTTCATTTATTTGCTACGTAATAACATTAGTGTAGACGTAGAACAAAAATAAAATATGTAATAGAACAAGCCTTGACTGAAAAATGGAAATTGGGAGGTGACGTCATAAGACAGGATAACAGATGGGCCTATGCTACAACCATATGGGAACCAAGAATTGAATGGCGTAATCGAGGAAGACAACGAAAAAGATGGGAGGGCAACTTTAAGGAGTTAGCTGGCAGAAATTGGAAGAGACTGGCTGCATGCAGAGCGTCATGGAGCGTCATGGAGGCCCTTCAAACAAACTGAATCGTGGAAACGAAGAAAAGTGAAACCAGTGACGTGTTGTGAAAACAATATCAATATTAGAAGACATATTATACTAATAAGACAATTGTTTAATAGAAGTAATCAATCCCAGCTTAATATGTGTGAAAAGTATTCATTTGCATAGTTGTACTCAACCAAACTGCACAGGCACAAGCCGGTGTAGAACTTCCGTGGAAACCAGGAATAGTCCTTAAGGGATTTTAAGTGGCTCATAATAATAATAATAAAATAATATTATTATTATTAATAATAACAATAATAATAATAATAATAACAACAACCTAGGAAATATAGGGATGTAGTTCACGTGATTTGATCGGAGTAGGAACAATTAAACCATTAAGAAATCTATTTGACATGCTTTTATTTATTTAGATATTTATTTGTCAAAAAACAGTAAAAACTGTGTATGACGTGTGGGGAAAGAAATTTATCTGCGCACATTTTCTTGAGGGCCAGAATTTTATAAAAAAAAAAAAAAAAAAAAACAACGAAAAAAGGCAAAGGCACTAGTAGTTGACGTGTCATCAGTAGGTGAAATATAATGATTATAAATAAGTACATAACTACCCTGTAATTATCACATGACACGATTTCTGTACAGTGGGGCCATCTGTATTGTAAACAAGTTACTATCATACTAGTTTGGCAATCGTTTTGAGTTGAATGGTTTATTGTGTATTTGAAAGTGTCAACTACTTTCATAGAATATTTTACGGAACATGTACAATTAAAGGAAGAACGTCAGCCGCTGGACCAAGGACTCCCATGTCCTTCTCGTCACATAGTTTTAAGGCTTTTATTGACGATATAAATCATATAAAATAAGAAGGAGAACCATACAAAAGTTATTTGGAACAATTACGACGTTGCTTCTACTTACCACTTAAGTGGTTAAAGCATTAATTACCTGCAAAAACAGTGAACCCAGAAGCATGTGCTTCAGACTAGGTTGATTCGGGGGGCCTATATTATTTTAATATTTTTTAACGATCTATTAGAATCGTGAACACGATTGTCTGTCTATTTATTACAGTACAGCAAATAGCCGTATTTTATACTAATAGCCGTACTATAGCCGTATTTTATATTAATAAACAGACATAATGTTCAAATTTAGGATGAATTATGCAGAAATACTAAATCTGGTCTAAGAGATCATGAAATGGCTTTCCACAAATATACCTCCCCTATAATTATGTCTATAAATAATTGCCAATAAATTCTTTATTTATACAGTGGTTAGAAATATTCAGTACATTTTGACAGCTACATTAAAAAATCTTGAAACTTCGGTATATCCCTACCATTCATGTCTGGTACAGGCACACATGAGACGATTCCATTTTCGCCATAGGTGGCCACGCTTCTCCACAATAGAGCTACGTCCTTTTTGTGTTTTATTCAACGTGAATATTGCGATATTGATTTTGATTGAGTGGCACTGATGCGCGTCTGTGTAGTGATAGTTCACTGAGCTGCAAAATGGGATTTTCTTTATCAAATATCTTTCGCTTGTGCATCGTCGATTCCAAACTGCGTCATACAGTCGTCCTAACAGGAACCAACCTCCCATAGACACTAAGTACCTTGTTTGGTGTGCAGAATTTAATTTCTTAGCAAACAGAAAAATACGATTGCAGAAGATTGTGATAGAATTGGAAAGGGATTCAATTTTTTCTTCGAATTTGTAATGCTTTAAAGTCGAGGAAGGAAAGTGCAATGAAGGGCTTGACGTGCGATATACAACAAAGTTCAAGGAATGAAGGAAACAAAATACGTATTTCTGTATTTGTGATAAATTAATAATGATTTAATGAGATATAAATTATTCAGTTTGCAGATATTTGTTCAATATAAAATACTATTCATTTGCATATTTAGGCACTAACCAATTGATTTTAGGAAAAAAGGTATATAATATTTTTTATCATTTTTCAACCTTTTAACAGACAACACCAAACATATTACAACACTTAACTGTTTATGACTTGTCTAGAAATATAAATTAATACATAAATATTAGACATTAAAAATGCGTAAATGATTTTCATTATTCTACTTTTACTTTTCACCCAATAAAAATAACCTAATAAAAACCCCAATAATAGGCTTCCGATAGCACTTGTTGAAGTAAAATACTAACGAGAAGTATTTTTATATCTTAAACTTTTAATTTTAATGCATTTTTCTCTTCTCGACATGTATATTTTTTTTAGTTTTTTTATAATCTGTTACATGGTCGGCAAATGATGAAAGAAATCGGAATCATTCATACATACATTTTCAAGTATTTACATAATACATTTATAAACGCACAATGATGTAATGAACTAACGAACGTAACGTGCAACTACACATCATTTTTTAGCCATTTTACGGTAATGTGCATAACTGTAGATGTTGTGGGATAAACGTTTAGGAGCGTAGTGCGTTTTTAACGTGTGTGATTCCTATGTTAATTTGTTCAGCACGTTTTAACTTTGTTCGTTTTGTTATAAACTGAATACCACGTAGCACCTCTTCCCAATTTTAACACGAACCTTTTGACACATTGGAGGAACCGTGGCAGTAGCGACAACATCCTCAGTGAGTATTAGTTACATTCCAGAAAATCTAATGTGAAACTGCTCGTGGGGGCTCGGTAAGTTCATCGTTTCCAAGTCCAACGACAAATGAGTGTCTAAACTTCATAGTCCCATGCTATAAACTTCATACCAAAAAGTATAAATGACATTTTCAGAGTCATATTTGGAATAAAAAAAGAACATTTGACATAGAAAATGAGTGATGCCCGACCGCTTGTCAAAATTGTATACATATTTCAGCCACGTTATGCCCCCGGAGGGTTAACAATACGAACGTGGCCGCACTAGAGAGAAAAGAAACTGGCGTAATTTTGATGATGACCGTTATGGCTGAATGATGACGGGTGGATAATAAATTGAAACAGAGCACAGACTTGGGAACATCGCTAGCTGGCAAAAGGTTGATTAATCCGACTCTAAAATGTTAAATATGTACATACATTGTGGATTAAACGCCTAATACACATAGGGATTACTTTATGGAAGAATCTGACTTCATTTCTTTCTGTCGAACGAAAGATTTCTATCAAAGTATCCGTCACCCCTGGCAACACATTAGTATCAGAGACCACGAGTTAATTGCGTGCACGATGTTTTAGTAGCTTTACGAGAGCAATTAAAGGTGACTGAAATTGAAAATGCAATGGAATGGTGTAGTAGCTTCAAAGCAGTTTACCCATCTTCCTCTTAAAGACGCCGTCTTTACTTCCAGCCGACAATCGCACTAGAACGGCTTTCACCTCAAAAAACCGTACACACTGAATGACCACAAATTACGCAATACTGACAGTAATGCAAAAATTAAACCACGTGTTACACTTTTTCTTTTTAATGTACACTGTGCATTGTAGACGACCAACTGAGGAGCTGGAAAGCAGATCAACACGGACGTGAATATTCTGAAAAAAGCGAGGTCACAGCAGTTTAAAATGGGCATCTTCAGTTTCCCAAACTCTCATAGCGCCTTCATTATTTGCTTCTTTTGTTTGATTTGGATCGACAGGTTATTATTTCTTCAACCTATGAATGCCTTGCGAGATCGTTTGATTCTTTAACAATTACAAGCTACAGTTACAAAAATGGCACCATCGGAATCGGAACTGGATAACCACGGTCCGTAAAATCATGGATGTTAAACAGCTCCCTGGATGGGTAACCGCCTGGAGAATGGGTGACTGCCCGGGGGATAGGGAAACCACGAAATTAACGATGGTGTCCTTGATAAGGTTGAAAGGGGAAGATGTGAGAAAGAAACGACTATGATCAAGGAGAATTACTTCATGGCAAATGCTTATGAATAGGCATGTGAACATTGTTACCCAAACTGTCAGGAGAGAGGAGAGAGAACAATGCAAAAAAGCGTCTAACTAGTAGTTAATTCCTTACGCCAAAATCGTACGAGACAAGTATCATTCCACTTAAGCAAAAACTGCAAAATTCATACGGTTTTTAGGGTTTTGTTGAAAGAAGCCATCGTTTTTGCTTGTTTATTTATTACTATTTGTTAATGCTACGTAAATTTCTGTGAAAATGTCTGTGACGTTTAGGAGCAAGAAAAGATACATTTGATATTTATTTGGTGAAAAAAATAGTAAAAACTGTTGTTTTTTTTATAAAAAAATATTCATTGTTGAGATGCAAAAAAAACGACATTATCTCAGCATTTGCTTAATTGAATGGAAACTCATTGAAAAATCTGATGGAGATAGATATCATTGATCCAGAAACTAGTTACATTGGTTGTTACATGCATATCCAATATTTAAAAACATACAATATAGGAAGGAAGGTAACTAAAGCATTAGCTTTATTATGATAAGATCCATATTATCTTAGTTTTTTCATGCTCAGTATAGCCTCAAAATGTGTGGAGCATTTATGCAGAAGAAAAATGCATTTATGCATCGCTTTAATTGTTTAATGCCATCTGGTATACTGTTGTAAAATCACGTACCAGTATTATATGTGGAATTTTTTATGTAAGAGTTGTATATTGTCCAATATATGTGTATGTGTATACATACATACATGTGTATACATACACACATGTGTATACATACACACATGTATACATACATACACACACGTATATATACACACACACACTTGAGAGTGAATTTAAGAAATAAATAATCACAACTTTCTTTATTGTACAATAAAGTAAATATACAATAGAAATATACAATGAAGTACAATATTGTACGATAAAGAAATAAAGTTGAGATTATTTCTTATTTCTAAAATTCATTGTCTCAAATATATATTGAACCATATACAACTTGTATTCAATTATATGACAGTCACAACAAGAAATTTTTGATGAAGGTTCCTGATTCCGACACCTGAGAATTTTAGGCTGTGTATTATTTATTAGGGTTCTTTCCGACCGCCAGAGGTTCGCCCGCTTCCTCGGACACTGCCGACAGCCCGGCGGCGTGGGACGCCACAGCTCGCAGCAGCTCCCCTGCAGGGCCTTTGAACTCCCATAGAACGTGGTGGAGACCATTACAGTGGCGCGCTCTCCTGCATCGCCTTCTCACTGCAACTAAAATCGAACAACTACCAACGGTACTTCAAATGTGCGTGACAGCTGCGAAGGATCGCGAGACGCAAGCAGGCGCGTCAGGTTACAAAAGATAGCGTCGATGTTCGCGCTTTCTTCAAAGGTTTCTTGTATGTATGTACTCGTATTATGAATAATTGAACATTTAGAAGAGACATTTCGTATTTCTTACAAATGAGCCAATTTTTCTGTGCGGAAGTTGCCGAGCGTAACCTGCAGCTGTACCCCGGCGCCACTAGCGCCCTATAGCAGCACCCACAAGCTTTGTCCCCGGGTGTGATGGAGAGTTGCAAGGCCCTGGTGTGGCCCCACTCCACCCAGCAGCAGCGCAGACCGCTCCTGCCCCACAGGAAGCAGGACCGAGATCCAAACGGTGGCCGTGAGGCCCGGCCCCCAGAAGCGCCACTGGGCTGCCGAATAATCAAGTACACCAGGGAGGGGGACAGGCTGTCTCGCACGTTAACGGCATTCCTTCCTTGCTCCAGCGGGCAGCGCCTCTTGAAGTTGCTGCTGCGGCGAGGCCCTGCTCCCCTGCCGAGTCGGAACAGTCCATCGCGTCGACGCCCATCGCCCCCTCCCCCCCCCAGCTTCCGGCGCCGTCCTGCCGCCAGCCGGCGCGGTGCCCACCCCACCTTCCTTCACCTCGCGCTCCCCCCACCGACCCCTCCCCCCCCCCCGGCCGCTCACGCTGCGCCGCTCCGTCTTCCGCCGACGGCCCATCCACCTCCCAACCAGGGTTACCAACTTTTGACTAGATGAAATCAAGACTCAGGTCCAACCACCTGAAAGATGGAGGGTGCGGGGTAAATTTTGGAAAATTAAGGGGCAAAATTATGCAATTTTAGGCATTTTCCTTACCTGAAGCTTCGAAGACAAAAAATTAACATTATTATAAAAATCAATTTTATAAACAAAATTAACTTTTAAATGAAAAGCCTAAATATTGGGACAATTGCCGTCCCGGGTAAGTTACTGTCGGCGCGCGGGACAAATTCAAAAACATTGTGACTGTCCGGACAAAATCGGGGCGATTGGCAACTCCGCTCCCAACCGCTTTTGCGTTCGCCGGTCGCCCTACCAGCCGACCCGCCCATGCCGCTTCTCGGCGGTGGGTGGGACGGTCGCACTCGGCGGTCGAAACTACTTTCTCGTTCCGTTCCTTTGTTCAATTGCAATCCACGTCTTCGTGCAGAGCAAGGAGCCTTTATGGCTGTGAGAGAATTCAGAGACATTGCTTGCCTGATGAATGGAACACCCGGATGAAACTGCATTGCACACCGGAAACTTAATTGCCTTTTTCGATCATAACATATAATAATAATAACTCCTATGAGAAGCTAACACAAAGGGAGAATTTTTGTGAGCCCCCAAGTGAAAAATTTACTTCGTGATGACAGTCATCAGCAAGCTTCTACCAGTTCAAAGAAAGGCCTTGAAGAGCTTCGGAGATGTTGTGAATGGTTTCCTAGGTAATCACAGAGTGGACTATCACAGGGATGTGGTAGAAGGTGGCAATAATATGGTTGAATAACTACAAATCACCGGGGTGCAGAATGTCTCTAAAGTTGCATGTACTCCACTCGCATCTGGATGTTTTCAAGCCTCATATGGGTGCATATTCAGATGAATGGGACGAAAGGTTCCATCAGGACGTACAACTGAAATCAGGTACCAGGGACAGTATAATGAGCAAATGCTTGGTTTTTATGTCTGGGGACTGATCAGAGAGAGTGATGTAACGTACAAGAGGAAATTTAGGAAGATAACACATTTTAAGCGCACTGTACATGATATGTAAACATTTTCATGCACTTTAATAATTTTGCCGTAAATATTTACTACATTTACATTTTTCAAACATTATATTTAAGAATTTCTTTTGTTTTGTTTCATGGGTAAATGTAAACGAACATTAATTGTTTCAAATATATGTATTTTCCTAAAATTAAGAAAATCGATGCCATTTCCTTAAAAACAATTTCCCATGGGCAAAACTGTGTTTACATAGTGTTTTGAAACACACTGCATCAGAAACAATAACAAAATTAACTTAAACAAAATCTTGTCACTTGGTGTTATTTTTAAAGTTTGTTTAGGAAATTTTTATAAAGGTAATTTCGTATTATGAAAATGTTTATAATAATAAATGCATTTCAATATTACACATTATATCCAATTTTACATTTTATTACATATTCTTATTATTTTCATTACATATTTATGTATAAATTTTGACGTTTCATATTTTGACGTGACATATTTTTCCGGTCTCTAATTATAACCTAAGAACAAGATAGATTTGCTTGTAGGTGTTGGATAAACAAGTGCAAGGACCTCAAATTGAAATCGCCAGTCTTGTCGTTCATCTGAATTCATGTGATATAATATACTTGTATCCAACGCGGAAAGTCTTGCAAAAAATAGATGTGTGTCTATGTACTAGAAAATTGTATAGTACTGCTACGTAAAATTTAATGTTTTACCACGTAAATTTTACCTCTTTATGTTGCTTTCAGACATTACATTATCATTACATTACACTATCAGTACCATCATATTGCAGACTAGGCAGTATCCTGCTGTATTACATGTTACGTTATTATATATTGTAAGATTAAATATACCGGCTTAGGTGGCTCAGGGTATAAATTGATGATGATTGATAAATTGATGACCTCGGAAGGTACTAGGGTTCGAATCCTGACGGTGGCAGGATTTTCGACACTAGCTACATAGCTAGGTCGAATTCAGCGCTGTCTGGACGACAATTCTAGCGGCTGGCTGCTCTGATCTGCAGTTTTCCTTGGTTTCTCTGTTCAGCATGAGGCGAATGCCTGAGCTGTACCCTAACAAAGGTGCCACGGATCGCGCGCGATCTTTGCTTTCTCTTCCTTGTCCTATCCTCATCCCTTACCAACACACGTAGTCTTTCATTCCTCTTCCTTGCTTCCTCCTCTCCCCTACTCGCACATATACACACGTACATTCACGACCTCACCCCGAGAGACCAGGGTGCCCGTAGTGGGAGATACCTGGAGAGAAAACTCCGCAACCCCACATGCTGATCGGTACGGGATTTCACGTTCCAGCGGCAAAGAAATACTGTCGCCTCCTAACATTCATTACGCTCACGGGGAAAATGAACGAAGTTGACGCGCAAAACACTAATACTACCCAAGGCTTGTAAATACGATTGAGGAATACTTATTTTGCGATCTGAGCTGTCCGGGTGATGCCGTGTCGAAGGCTGAGGTGCCGACGTTTCGATCGACATCCATCGGTCTTCTTCAAGGCTGTAGGGCCCGGCAATAGCCCTGAAGAAGACCGCCATATGTTGGGAGAAACGTCGGCACCTGAGACTTCGACGCGGCGTCACCCAGACAGCCCAGATTATGACACCGCTGGCCGCGGAAGCCTACATCGTTTAACACTCAATTTTCACTCCTTTTATTCTGTAAGGGCTAGATCCGTAATGGATCATTTTGACCGAGAGCATCGCTCGAGGGCCCACTGTGCTGCCAGGCCGCGGCGGCAGTGTCCCCGACGCCCCGCCTCTGATCCGCCCACACACGTGCGAACGTGCGTACGAGTGCGCGCGTCCGCGGGCCGCGCTCCGTCGTCACCGGCGGTCCCACACCTCCGCTCCCTTCACTTCCCTCCCCCCGCCACCGCGCCCAGAGCCCGCCCCGCCCCCATCGCCCCTTCCCGCACTCCCCAGCCCCGCTCCGCCCCGCTCCGCCCCGCTCCGCCCCGCTCCGCCCCGCTCCGCCCCGCTCCGCCCCGCTCCGCCCCGCTCCGCCCCGCTCCGCCCCGCTCCGCCCCGCTCCGCCCCGCTCCGCCCCGCTCCGCCCCGCTCCGCCCCGCTCCGCCCCGCTCCGCCCCGCTCCGCCCCGCTCCGCCCCGCTCCGCCCCGCTCCGCCCCGCTCCGCCCCGCTCCGCCCCGCTCCTCCCCGCTCCGCCCCGCTCCGCCCCGCTCCGCCCCGCTCCGCCCCGCTCCGCCCCGCTCCGCCCCGCTCCGCCCCGCTCCGCCCCGCTCCGCCCCGCTCCGCCCCGCTCCGCCCCGCTCCGCCCCGCTCCGCCCCGCTCCGCCCCGCTCCGCCCCGCTCCGCCCCGCTCCGCCCCGCTCCGCCCCGCTCCGCCCCGCTCCGCCCCGCTCCGCCCCGCTCCGCCCCGCTCCGCCCCGCTCCGCCCCGCTCCGCCCCGCTCCGCCCCGCTCCGCCCCGCTCCGCCCCGCTCCGCCCCGCTCCGCCCCGCTCCGCCCCGCTCCGCCCCGCTCCGCCCCGCTCCGCCCCGCTCCGCCCCGCTCCGCCCCGCTCCGCCCCGCTCCGCCCCGCTCCGCCCCGCTCCGCCCCGCTCCGCCCCGCTCCGCCCCGCTCCGCCCCGCTCCGCCCCGCTCCGCCCCGCTCCGCCCCGCTCCGCCCCGCTCCGCCCCGCTCCGCCCCGCTCCGCCCCGCTCCGCCCCGCTCCGCCCCGCTCCGCCCCGCTCCGCCCCGCTCCGCCCCGCTCCGCCCCGCTCCGCCCCGCTCCGCCCCGCTCCGCCCCGCTCCGCCCCGCTCCGCCCCGCTCCGCCCCGCTCCGCCCCGCTCCGCCCCGCTCCGCCCCGCTCCGCCCCGCTCCGCCCCGCTCCGCCCCGCTCCGCCCCGCTCCGCCCCGCTCCGCCCCGCTCCGCCCCGCTCCGCCCCGCTCCGCCCCGCTCCGCCCCGCTCCGCCCCGCTCCGCCCCGCTCCGCCCCGCTCCGCCCCGCTCCGCCCCGCTCCGCCCCGCTCCGCCCCGCTCCGCCCCGCTCCGCCCCGCTCCGCCCCGCTCCGCCCCGCTCCGCCCCGCTCCGCCCCGCTCCGCCCCGCTCCGCCCCGCTCCGCCCCGCTCCGCCCCGCTCCGCCCCGCTCCGCCCCGCTCCGCCCCGCTCCGCCCCGCTCCGCCCCGCTCCGCCCCGCTCCGCCCCGCTCCGCCCCGCTCCGCCCCGCTCCGCCCCGCTCCGCCCCGCTCCGCCCCGCTCCGCCCCGCTCCGCCCCGCTCCGCCCCGCTCCGCCCCGCTCCGCCCCGCTCCGCCCCGCTCCGCCCCGCTCCGCCCCGCTCCGCCCCGCTCCGCCCCGCTCCGCCCCGCTCCGCCCCGCTCCGCCCCGCTCCGCCCCGCTCCGCCCCGCTCCGCCCCGCTCCGCCCCGCTCCGCCCCGCTCCGCCCCGCTCCGCCCCGCTCCGCCCCGCTCCGCCCCGCTCCGCCCCGCTCCGCCCCGCTCCGCCCCGCTCCGCCCCGCTCCGCCCCGCTCCGCCCCGCTCCGCCCCGCTCCGCCCCGCTCCGCCCCGCTCCGCCCCGCTCCGCCCCGCTCCGCCCCGCTCCGCCCCGCTCCGCCCCGCTCCGCCCCGCTCCGCCCCGCTCCGCCCCGCTCCGCCCCGCTCCGCCCCGCTCCGCCCCGCTCCGCCCCGCTCCGCCCCGCTCCGCCCCGCTCCGCCCCGCTCCGCCCCGCTCCGCCCCGCTCCGCCCCGCTCCGCCCCGCTCCGCCCCGCTCCGCCCCGCTCCGCCCCGCTCCGCCCCGCTCCGCCCCGCTCCGCCCCGCTCCGCCCCGCTCCGCCCCGCTCCGCCCCGCTCCGCCCCGCTCCGCCCCGCTCCGCCCCGCTCCGCCCCGCTCCGCCCCGCTCCGCCCCGCTCCGCCCCGCTCCGCCCCGCTCCGCCCCGCTCCGCCCCGCTCCGCCCCGCTCCGCCCCCGCTCCGCCCCGCTCCGCCCCGCTCCGCCCCGCTCCGCCCCGCTCCGCCCCGCTCCGCCCCGCTCCGCCCCGCTCCGCCCCGCTCCGCCCCGCTCCGCCCCGCTCCGCCCCGCTCCGCCCCGCTCCGCCCCGCTCCGCCCCGCTCCGCCCCGCTCCGCTCCGCTCCGCTCCGCCCCGCTCCGTCCTAGCTAGTCTACGGTAGTTCGGCGCCAGATCTCGCCATCCAGTGGGGGTAAGATCACAACTACCTACCTACCTACCCGCCCACCCTCCGATAAATCATGCACTCTACTTCCGAGTCGAATGACCTACCGCCGCCCCCGCCTCCACCTGCGCCTACCACCCACCGTGGCCTCCGCCTCGGGCGCCAGCCGCCGCCAGCCCCGCGCGCGCGCGCGGCGCCGGAAGGATCCGTCACGCCTTCCGTTTTTTTGGCGCGGGGGGCGACCTGTTTTCTGCACTGCCTCGCCCCGCCGCGCCTCACCACCCGCGCGCTCCGAGGCGACGACGCCATGCGCGATTGCCGCGCGGCGCCCGGCATGCCTGGGGCAGGCCTTCTTTCCAACTTTTCAGTTTCCCAAATTTGAGAGAGTTCGACGAAAATGAGACCGCTGCCTTTCTTTAAGCATCCTTTTCTCTATCCGTAAAAAAATTAAAGAAGCTTCTGAGCCGTTTCTGAGAAAGAAATTAATAAAATGCATTAATTTGAACACTACTAGTTTGTATATTGTAGATTGTTCACAATCTTTTTTGAAGATCTATCTATTTATTTTAGATTTTGAAATATTTATTTAATTTAAGAAAAAAATTCCCACTCGCCATTCGTAATCCACTGCGAGCACACATGCACACTTCCTCAAAATATTTATTATTATTTTTCCCTTTACATCACGAATAAAGATGTTATGAGTTGGCTCAATATAAAATCTACTCAAAATAATCTCTACTGGTTGCAGCCAGCAACTTAAGGAGCAGATCTAGGGACTTGGTGCCTCTACAATACTTTGCGCAAAATGTGGGCTGTTCCAAATAAAGCTTATTATTATTATTTTTATTATTATTATAGTACCATGTAGCAGCCAAAAAGGTGCTGGACAAAACCACAGAAAATGATTTTTTTAAAAGTAGCAGGCACACGCAAACTTTTCAAGAACAACAAATACTCTTGTATAACAGTACAGTATATTAAACATTTATCTATATTTTTATTATTTATAGTTTAATTATAATTTGTTGATAATTCATTTAATTTGTTTATAATTAATTATATTTTGTTTATAAATTATTATTAAGAATTTATTTAATATTTATAATACCTTCACTTTTATTATTTAGATATTAAATATACTCATCTTCACCGGAGAATGGAAATACATACTGTTCGTATAGTTTATATACAACAGTTCCAGACAAACCAATAAGACAGACCAGTCAGTTCCAGACAAAGTCAGTTTTTTTAATTTTTTAAATTTATTTATTTAAGGTCGCTTTTAAACAACAGGGTCATAAGCGACCACGAGTATCAATTTACAATTCACATGAGATACATTGATAATTCACATAAGATTAATACATTTATATAATTATTCAATTATTTATAAAACTTTTGAGTGGTTGTACTGCATGAAATGTAGGTAAAAGGTAAAGGAGGGTCTTTATATTAATGTCAATTTTTGAAAATTTTCAGAATTGTAAGATTTTATGCATTCTTCTGGGGAGGAGAAAGAATGAAATAAAGAGTCGTTTAAGTTTAAGGACTGTCGTATATGGGCTAATTCAGGGCACTCCAGAATAATGTGAGGTGTAGATACTTGGGATCCACATTTCGGACAGGGTAATGGGTCAGTTTTTGTTATTAGATGAATGTGGGAGAGATTGAAGTGGCCAATGCGTAGTCTGGTAATTTGGACTTTTTGGAATGTAGTGAGCTGGAGGTTAGGGAGAGCGGGTTCGAAGACTGATTTCCTAACTAGGTGAAATTTGGAGAACGTAGTCAGCCATTTTTCATTCCACTGTTTCTTAGACATATTTTTTAGGTATACTTTCAAATCGGAAAGAATTCCCTTCACACTCTTGTCCGTTGGTGGTAATGAAGCTGCTGCTTTAGCCGCTTTATCTGCGTTTTCATTCCCTTCTATACCTCTATGTGCTGGGATCCACACTGTAGAGATCAAGGTGCCGTTGTATTCCTGCCGCCCGCTGCCGTCTCCCCCTTCCGCACTGCAGCACCACAGAATAGCTACTACACAGAAAAGAAAGCTACCCACAATCCGTGCGCGGATATGATGTTCATGATCGCCGCATTGAAAGTGTGGAAACTGCTGTTCCGGCCCGGTGGTCGGAGGTTTATTTACGTTTTACTCGTTATATTTGGTGTGTGTATATCTTGCAAAAACTTACGTAACCCGAGGGGACATTTGCTTAATATTGGCACATATTAATATCGCACAAAAGAAATATTAATAAAAATAGAGATGAAAGTTAATTATAAATACATAACTAGTAGTGCCACAGAATGGCCCAGACTTTCTCTTATTACATTTCTATTTTCTTTGTCCTGTGCTAGTTTATCCGACTTGCCACATACTCTAGCCAACTTCCATTTATTTCCGCCCGAAGTACATTTTTTTTTACAATTTTCACAATTCTTCGGTTTCCTAGTAGTAGAACCGAGATATTACTTAATAAATATTAAAGAAGAGTAAAACCTCGTCCTAAATGACAATTTCAATAAAAATATTGGAGCCGTTTTTACGAAAATGTCGTTTAAGCGTGACCAAATATGCGAAATTGATGCTTTTTCACAGAAACTGTTTGAGTTTTCGGAAACTTCACTTGAAAAAAAAAATACAAGTGTGTAATTTTTGAAAAAACAAAATAATACACCAAAATGAATTTTATGTCATAATAAACAGTGCAATTAGCACTACCCTTTGGAAAATTTGGAAGAAAAAAATTGGAGCCATTTTTGAGAAAATGGCATCTAAGCTGACGCTTAGGGTTCCTTTGCACACGGTCCTCGCAGCGCGGTCGCTCAGTGAATGGAGCAGTCCTGTACTTTCCTTTCAGTATAGTATCTATTCTGTGGCAGCACGTGGTGCCGCCGCGGTGACCCCTCGCCATGCCTCCTTTGCCCCCTCCACCGTTCCCGGACCAGCGCTGCTTACGCGGCGCTGTCCGCGGGCGCATTAGAGCGAGTGAGCGCACCTAAGCCTTCGCGGATTCAGCTCTCTCCCGCGCGTGGCCGACGAAGCGGCGCCGGCGATGTCCCTGAGAGACCGCGGAACGAACCTCGCGTCACATGCCATTATTCCTCCGCATGTGGATTTTGACTTCGTAAGAAGAGTAAAACTTCGTAAGAAGAGTAAAACTTCGTAAGAAGAGTAAAACTTCGTAAGAAGAGTAAAACTTCGTAAGAAGAGTAAAACTTCGTAAGAAGAGTAAAACTTCGTAAGAAGAGTAAAACTTCGTAAGAAGAGTAAAACTTCGTAAGAAGAGTAAAACTTCGTAAGAAGAGTAAAACTTCGTAAGAAGAGTAAAATTTCGTAAGAAGAGTAAAACTTCGTAAGAAGAGTAAAACTTCGTAAGAAGAGTAAAATTTCGTAAGAAGAGGAATACTTCGTGAGAAGAGGGAAGAGGAATACTTCGTACAAGAAGTAATATTTCTTAAGAAGAGAAATGTATGTTATCGTGCGCCGGAAAACGGCGAATTTTCGCCAGAAAAACTCTTATAGCTGGGTTCTGGCTACGGGAAAGTGGATAAAACATGTTGCTAAATTTAGGAAAACAAATCCTCCAACTCGTGATGTAGCCAAACTGCACGTTTTGTTGCTTCGTGATTCCGAAAACTCGATTGAGGGCAAAACGTCCGTCTGTCTACCCGTCTGCTCGTCTGTGGTCAACGCTAGCGCCTAAACCGTTCAGCAGATTTTCTTTAAAATTGGTAATCCCCAATCGACTTGACTGGTGTCGAAGCTCCTGGAAGTTGAAACCGATATTTTAACTTTCGGGGGTACTTTACATGGAGCCCCTTGGTTTTTTCATGTCTTGGTGGAAGAAGTGAGCGAGTGAATCTGAATTTCAGCCGCTCAGCGAGGAAGGGCATTGGTTTCGTTATTAGACAGTCAGTCGCGGCTCGTGGTTTTCTAAATGGGGAAGGATGCAAATGTTTCATTGCTTGGGGGGAAGGTACTTCAATTCGGAGGGCAGTACTAGGTTTTCATTTATAGGGACAGCAAGGGGACCTGTTCTTTGGCACAGTTTTATCTAGATATTTCATTAGGACATAGCTTTTAAATAGTATTGTATTTCTACGCACTATTTCTTCCGATACATACATAAGGGAGAAGCGCCCCTACCGCGATTTTGAACAACTAGTTGAAACGGTGCTACTCACTGAGCTGCATAGTAATACTATCTGGTGAGCACTCCCTTCAGACGCCATGCCCCACGCTCTGCCCACGCTCGAAGGCTGTAGCCTGGCAGCCTTCGTTCGCCCATAAGCCCGTGCAGTGAATATATGACGTGACGCCTCGTCGTTTTACACAAGCCTTATGACGGAACGAAGTGGGAGCCTAACGCTTTTCTCTTCCCTGTCAACAGCTTCATATGCGTTACGGAGGGCCGTTAACGAACCGATAAAGAAAATTTTTGATATGATTGATATATAATATAACTCAGAATTCCATTATTAATAAGTAAATTCATTTACAAATATATTTGTAAATTTCTTTTGGGCGGCGATTTTTATAGGGGAGGCTCCGCTTACAGCCTTTAATGACGAGCCGCGCCTGTGCAGAGCTGTCCTTTTCCGGGCGGTGGCGGAGTTATTCTAGCGCTCTAACATCAGATCCACGCGCCAACCTACACGTCGGTTGCTTGTTGAGCCTGCAACCCTCCAGGAATCGCCCCCAACGCAATTTCGCCGCAGCCTGAACAGGCTCCACGCCCCCGACTGGTCTCTCGGCAGTTGTGGTAGTGTAGTTCAAGGAAGTGTGCGTGCGTTTGGAAGGGAACAAGAGGGGACTGGTGTGTAGAACGAAAGATTATGTACAATCCGCAAACCGTTAGTTACAGTTTTGCTCAGACTCTCGGAAGAGGGGGCAGGTAAAATGAAGAAGGAGAAAAAAAGATATAGACAAGTTAATGCACCCCTTTCACACACACATTCCTGATTTGTGCTGAATATAAACGTACACGTTTTCAACTACTCGCCCCAATCGAAACGAAATATTGAACTGGCGACACGCCAATGTGTTTTGAGCACCTGTAAAAAAAAATCTCGCGACAAATGGAATGAATTATTAGCCTGTCAACTTGATATTTATTGCCAATAGCAGATTTCGATGTGATAATTCTTATGCACCTGTGCTGGCAACCTGGGAAATATGCTAATAACCATAAATAAGTTTTGCTATTTGCTATAAATCGCCGGACGCAATGACGATAAATCATTTCACTCCATGCATCTCAATCATACTCCACTTCTGCCATTTAACATCGTCGGATAAATACGAAAGGGAAAATAACATTAAAAATCATTAATCGGTTAAATAGATTATTACCTTTCTCACGCTGGTAATCAATACTCTCATAGTACGCTCAACTATGAAATTGAATGACAAAACATACATTTAGGAGGCACTTTCAGTTTTAAACATTTCTGAAAAATGTCTAAAATACTTCATAATATTTTCATTCATAACATTGTTTTTAATCACTGACCTCAACCTAAAAATAATAGCATATTAATTTCGCGCGGTATTGCATTCTTTAAAATGGCAGACCCAACAAGAAACACTGAGTACCTGACGTTGACAAGTGTTTTGAATGTGAATTTGTGAAGTATCGCGACTGAATATCGGCAGAATTAATCATCATTACTTGTGCCCGAACGCATCTCAATCTGTAATCACGAATTCTTAGTTGGTATTCCACGATTGCTGGAAATATAAAACTCAGTCTCGCAAAAAACTACTGTACAGCAACACACATTAATGCATTTTAACATTCTGTTCTATAGATAACGCAGTAAACTAGTCAATTTGGTAATTACTAAGATTTGCCGTATCATTTAGTGCTTTGCTTTCGTGCTTTCTTTCAGTACATTCATCGTATAAAATGTTATCGAACCAGTTCTGACACTGTCCTCCGTTGGTAATTGAAGTACTGTAGAATACATGCAGTTTAGATTCGGCGGTGTAGTTTAGCTCAGGGAGACAGGAAAGGGATTTCGCCCTAACGTTTGGGATCATGACTGACGTTAGTACAGAGGATTGTAGCATTGTGACGCTGTCCCACTTGTCAGTTGCGACAGTACGTTTACCACAGTTTGGATTGTATGCACATCGTCACACTCTTCAAACTCCCCTTGAAGACAAGTCGTATGGGTCCCAGTCTCGAGTGCAACAATAAGCGACGTGATGATTATTATAAATGGTACAATATGTTGTCAGACAAATCTCCAAATGTTTGGGCTCAAACGATGGCAGATTTCTCGCAGACGATATGAAGAGGGATGTGAGAGAAATGCCAGAGACAGTGAGTATAAAACTGAAATTGAAAACCTACGTTCGCGGGTACAACTGGTACACGCTGGTACCGGTTGGGGAACGGTGGAATTTCAAAGAGCAGAAACACGTCAGTGCGTTATGTCATACTTGCGGCATGCAAAAGAAATCTGAGTGTCAAAAAGTGTCAAAATTGAGTTCTTATGGTATTCTATTATGGTATTCCATAACAAGGATTGATGTAATAATATTATAATAGATATAATATAATACAGATATAAAAATAGATAATTAATAATATAATAATATTATGTTATTAATCAATGTATTATTCCATTATTTATCTTATTCCTAAGGAGCAAACGAAATATTCTATTCTATTCTCTCCATCAAAATAATTTCCAAGTATGAATCTAAAAGTTACACGCTGGTATCGTTATAAAAAATTCCCACTCCCGACGGGGGTTGACTTTCCAGAAAGTCTGGGCCGACAATCTTCTGCTGTTCGACATCTTCCCGCCAATATATGGAACTCCAAGTAAATAGATGAAGAGATAAAAAATGGAGATAAGTAGATACATGAATAAATGGAAAAGATGATTATAATAAATAAGGAATTGAGACATTTATGATATGGTCTGAGATATTCACGTATTTTATGAAACATTAATGACAATTGCTACATAGAATCTTTCGCCTCTAGTATAATGTGGAAAATAGTTTTAGTTGCAATAGCAGTGGTGTTAATTTCCCACAGACAATAATAATAATAATGAATTCATGTTTGTTCCATATCATATAAGGCAAGTGGAAGCCACTCAGTCATTTCCTCTCCACGAAAAGAGAGGGCAAAAAGACGTCAACCATTTCCATCCCCTACATTTGGAATACAAGAATGTCACTCACGTCTGGATGACGTGTATCAACTAGTAATAAAATTTACTCAATGCCAAGTGGTAATTCTTCTTATCTTGTTGCTATTTTCTGGCAATACAACATTCGCATCATATAATTTGCAGTCTTTTAATGCGAGAATTTTCCCGTCCCGAATCTTGAATTAAACGGAGAAAAACATTCGAGAAATGTATTCATTGTTCCGTTTCATCTCTCGAGCAGATACAGGAAAGGAAATGCACTTACTGCTCAGGAAATTACTGAGAGATCAAATCCGAATGAAGGTGTGTGGCGTTAAAATCTCATTTGAGATCTACAGCTTCTAGATATTTGGTCTTCTGGAAATCCAATTTGAAGTTAGAAATCGTTGAGATGGAGTCATATAATTTAGATACGTTCGTATTAAATTAGTTTTATAACACTGAGCGCTGAGAGATCCAAATATTCCTGAAACTGTGAATATGAAGCTAGTAATGTGAAACTCGACTTTTTCTCATTAGCAACAGCGACGTACCCATCAAGATTGCCCGTACATCGTTCAAGAAAATGTCCTAATTCTATTTTCAACTTTCTGGCAACGAGTACTTAATGAAATATTAACGATATTAGCTTCGGCCTTCATAAGTTTTATGTATTAAATAACAACTGCCAAATTTGAATGAAATTGATTATGAGCGGCATCCTTGAAAGATAACCAATATCAGATTTTTATGTTCTTTACGCGTCTTCTGAAATGTCCATATATTTTATTTAAGAAATGGGAAATATTGAACGATTACTGTTTCTTCTTGCGTAATGGAGAATCTAATTGTGTTCAGATGAACGTGGAAGTTTTTTACGTATCCATATTTTCTATCTACAAAAGTGGTAAAAACGTATAAAGATACGTTATAACTGAATAGCTTATTTCAGAAACAGCATCTCGCTGACAAGTAACTTTTCAGCACGGAGAAAAAAGCTTGTAATGCAGCTATATTTGTCAGGAACACTGTCATTTTTTAGAAGTCATTTCCCGCATATTATATAGAATTATTGTGTCACTTAGCAAAAAGCTAAATCCTATTTTTTATTTTTACTAACACGCATAGTTGACTTATGTTGTTCGTCAAATAAAACATACTGGGACAGAAAAAGTGTACTCATTCATTAAATGTTCTTTATCTGAAATATATTTAAATGGACATCTGAATTACAAGAAATTGTTACATTTAACTAATTATTTCTGTGATTCACGCACTGCCTGATTGAAATTCTGCAGAAAACGTACCCTCGTCTTCCTCGTGGGGGATATACTAGTACTTCATTAACATTTTGAAATCATCAATCATTTTTACTTTCTTCTTAAGAAGAGAAAGTTATGTATAAACTCTGTGGTAGCAGCTGAAATTTAGTGGTATTCCGTGATGAATTTCAAGGATAAGGAGGTATCAACCACAATAAAGGATGAATTTTTTTATATTCAGAAAATTTCGTCAAACATGTTTCGGGAATGTCTTCCCATCATCAGTGACTACAATAGAAAATTCAGTAAAAAGTAAGCAAATGAAAATTACCAATGTACATAAACATATAGAGCTTGAATACTAATTAATTAAGGTACTTACCCAAGTAACATAGATTAAACACTCATAATTAAATTTTATAACAGTACAACGACCAGTATGCCGCCATCTTGTGCATCGCACGTGGTTCGGGAACAGACTGAAGGAAAAGGGAGGGAGGGAGGAAGAAAAATAAAAGCTAGTCAAATATATTTATAATGACATATTACATAAACATATTATTAATTAATCACTGATGATGGGAAAACATTCCCGAAACATGTTTGACGAAATTTTCTGAATATAAAAAATTTCATCCTTTATTGTGGTTGATACCTCCTTATCCTTGAAATTCAGAAAGTTATGTAATGGAGCGCCGGAAAACGGTGAATTTTCGGCAGAAAAATGTTATTGACGGGCCTGGTAACGCAAAAGCGGATAAATCCTTCTTATAAATAGTAAATTACTTCCTCTAATGTGTGGTGTAGCCACAATCCATACTTTGAGAGGCCTTGATACAGATTGAGGGCAAAACGTCTATCTGACCGTCTGTAGTCAACGCTAGCGCCTAAACAGTTAAGCGGAATTTCTCCATAATTGTTATTCCTCAATTTTTTCTCAAATCTGAACGACTCAAGTTTTTGCGAGAATCAACCGGATATTTTGACTTTTGGGGGTACTTTACATGAAGGGTCAAAAACGTAGAAACACGGACTGAAATAATCCACCATCCTGTGTAATTTTTATTTTGACTTTCACTGCCCAATGAAGGCATTTGGAAGGCGTAAATGTATTCAGCTCCGAGAATGGAGAAATAAAACTCCGAAACGTCGGCTGGCATAAATCATTCATTGGACCAATACCCATGAACCACACAGTGTATTTATTATTTATATTTTATTTTATTTTATTTATTACCAAATAAAAATGTGCAAGGGGGCGTGGGAAGATTTGCTATTGAGAGATGGAGCGGGCTTTATTTATTTATTTAGTCAAAAAACAGTAAAAACTGTGTATGACGTGTGGGGAAAGAAATTTATCTGCGCACATTTTCTTGAGGGCCAGAATTTTATTAAAAAAAAAAAAAAAAAAAAAAAAAAAAAAAAAAAAACGAAAACGAAAAAATTAATTTAGAAAATAATTATTTTAGAAAAATAAAGATATTTGAAAAATGTTTTTTCCCGAGTTATAGAAAATCAATTTCAAAAAAGGATTGGAAGGCTAAAAAAAGGATTGGAACCACTGGTCTAGACAAAACATCTGTGAAGGGGGTAAGAAGATTGATTGATTGCGAACGCGTCAATTACAGAGGTCATTAGTCCCGTAAGTGTAGTACGTATTTTTCATCGGGAGGTGGCAGGGTTTCCCTCAACCAGGTATCTCCCACCAGCGGGGCACCTCCCCAACCGGGACAAGTTCTCAGCTCCCGGCCGATCTCCTGGCATGTGTGGTAGTGTAGTGCATAGTGTGTAGTGGTGTAGTGTATTGCAAGAGAAAGGAAAGATCGCGCGCGGTCCGTGGCCCGTGGCCCGTTTCTTAGGGTACTACTCCGGCTTTCGCCTTGTGTTGATGGGAGAAACCACGGAAAACTACCGATCAGAGCAGCCGGCCGCTAGAATTTTCCTCTCCAGACAGCGACTGAATTCGACCTAGCTGACTAGCTAGAGTCGAAAATCCTGCTGCAGTCGGGAGTGGAAGCTAGGACCTCCCGGTCAGAGGGACTGCAGAGGCATGTGGGAGGGTGAGAGGCAGGGGGTGGGGGCCTGCAAAGGAGGCGCTCATAAAGTTTCTTCGAGTGCAGGAAATGCCTTTCACGAAACGCGTACGGCCCCACAACCGCTCAAACGCCCACTCATGCCACCGTACACGCAGCGCTCACGCGTCTTCTGCACATGCGTCCACACATGCCTCCGCTCAAATGCCATTTCACGCCCTCGCACTCGCCCATGCTGACATGTTTCATGACGTCCCTGCTCACACCCATGCACGCGTTTCCGCCCACGCTCGCGCCCACGCGCCACCCACGCCCACGCTCCCGCCCATGCCCATGTCCACTCCCACGCGCACGCTCACACCGCGGGGGCGTGTGCGGGCGCGTGAGCGGAGGCGAGTACGTGCAAGGGGCGTGGGCAGCGGCGGCAGGGAGAGGTTGGTGGCGGGGGCGTGGGCGGGGCTTGGATAGGGACAGGGCCTTTTAACTCCCATAGAACGTCGTGGAGACAATTACAACGGCGCGCTCTCCTGCAGCACCTTCTTAATGGAACTAAAATACGAACTGCCGCCAACGATACTTCAAACGTACGTGGCTGCTACGTAGGTTCGCGAGACGCAAGCAGGTGCGCCATGTTAGAATAAATAACGTCGATTTTCGCGCTTTCTTCAAAGGTTTCTTATATCTGTATATTATGAATAATTGAATATTTAAAAGACACATTTCGTATTTCTCACCAATGAGTCAATTTTTCTGTGCGGAACTCGGCGAGCGTAATCTGCAGTTGTACCCACTGACGCTAGCGCTTCCTGTAGTAGCACCCACAAGTTTTGTCCCCGGTTTCGATGGAGAGTTGCAAAGCCTTGAATAAAACGAAAACGTCCGAGGCAAATACATTTTAATTTACTGTGTATTGCATCACTTCGCTTATAGGGCGCACCACTGGCTAAGCAACTATTGCGGTGACATGACGTAAACTCCGTGTAAACAAGAACGATTTCTTGGAAAACGCTTGCGTCTCCTACAAAGATATTGTTGAAATAAAAACCAACAGTAGGTAGTGGTTGAAAGTGATCGTGGAAGAATAGGTTTCGCCTAATGGCAAGGGTTTGTCGTCAGCGTTCGCGTATAAATGTCGGTGTGCTATTGATGTCTGAGCCTCGTAATATGTGCGCCCCTGGAATGTACTATTACTGTGACACCTTGCCAGAACCAGCCGCGCCTACCTATTTATGATGTACTTGATGTACATGATAAGATTTAACGCTTCCACGTGCCGACAACATTCTTATTGCATTTCAGGAAGTGGATTCTTTAACCGTTAACTGGGCACGTGCGATCACAGTAACCGGCGAGAAAAAATAAACTCACTGTCCTCGCGACCAGTGCAACGCAGGATGTTTTGGTTTACAGTACCTTCTTATCTCTTTCTAGACAATGTTCGGGCGTGGGCTAGCTTATCTAGTTGCAGCCGTTCGCTTCTGAGAATCAGTTGAAACTACGGATAGGTCTCGATGACCGCACCTCACCAGTAGTAGAAGTTTGTACAG
Source organism: Acheta domesticus (assembly GCA_031308135.1). Classification (NCBI taxonomy): domain Eukaryota; kingdom Metazoa; phylum Arthropoda; class Insecta; order Orthoptera; family Gryllidae; genus Acheta; species Acheta domesticus. The sequence goes on along the minus strand of JAHLJT010008446.1, from coordinate 5,740,379 downwards.
TAAAATCTGTCTAAACCGGAACCTGTACAAGCCGGAAACCTGCCTTAACCGGAAAATTTCTCCGGCCCGCGAAGTTAAATGGCATATTTACACGGCCTAAAACGGAATCTGTCCAACGCGGAAACGGAACGGTTTTTCGTCCTGTAAGGCGAAAAAAACCTTCATAAAACGGAATTTCTGTTAATTTAATGCAGTTCGTAGAGAGACGGGAGATACTCTTATTGGAATGAATGCATCTGCAAGTCTGTTTTAATATCTCTGTCCATGTTGTGTGTTTCACACGTGGCCGCACAGTGAAGGAAATGTGCTCCTGCTGTTATCGTAGAATTCGACCTTGAGGTCATCTGTCTCTCACGGCGTAAGCCGTCGGGGAATTCCCTCTCTCCCGACTCTCTAAGCGTGGGTAGGTGTAAGGGCATTGCTTCAATTTACGCGTCTCCCTGTCTCGCGTTGGCAATCGTAACCCCTTGACCAGAGCCGAATTGCTCAAGGCCATGCGAGGCTCTCAGATAGACCTATACCGCGATTTTTTTTAAACTTTGCCTCTCAAGGCCCGTCTTCACGATGAAATATGTCACGGTATTTTGCATCTTTCTCAGTCGTACCTCTAGATATCTCATGATCTCGACCGTATCAAGTAGCGCCTACGATCATGCGACTTCTAGCGGAAAACCGGGAAAGACGCGAAATGCCGTGTGATACTCCATTGTGGCCATAGGGGCTTGAGAGGCAGAGTTAGAAAAATCGCAGTGTAGTACTCTGTGCTGTGACGCATTGTGCGCTGAAAGAGTCTGCGAGAATCGGGTGCAGCCACTAGCCAGAGGTGATGTGTTTTTATGAGTTTCACAACCAGTTTGACAATGATTGAAAAACAACATAAAACTCTACATATTTAATTTTTTCAACTTCGGAAAACATTTGAAAAGGTGTTTGTAAGAGAGAAAGCCATAAAGCAAAAACTCTAGATTAATGTTGAAATAGTAACATTATTTAAACAAACAAGTCGTGAAATATTTCTTTTACCTAATTGTCAGAAATAATTATGTTTAATATTCATTTATTGGTGATTTCTTCCATAAATGAGTTTTATGTTAGTAAACGTTTTATAATTATAATAAAGTCATGTTACTAGTTTCAGGACGGAAATATCAACATAGAAAGTGTCATAAACGGACAATTCTGCCTAAAACGGAAACCTCCCTAAACCGAATTTTTTTTGTCCCAATCGTTTCCGGTTTAGACAGATTTTACTGTACTTGGTAATGCACGTTTATACTTAGTTAATAATTTTGATTTAACAGTTTATTTTCTTCTTAAAATAAAGATTGTTTTATGTCGTCAATATCGTTTTAAAACCCTTCTATTCATACTTCAATCGTCAACTGTGAAGAAAAAATATAGAGCAATATATGACATGAAATTCTCTCAGTGAATAATTAAAAATATATTATTTTCTGTTTGTTTTATAAACTGCAAATCCTTCGGTTTTTCTCTTTATTATGCCTCTGTTAACGTGGAAAAAAGTGTGAATTCGATTTGAAATGAAATAAGGAATATAATGTCTAAAACATTCCCGGTCACAGTGGCCACACGTCACCAGTAACAGAAGTTTGAAGCCACGTTACCAGTTGACGGTTAATGGCTGTAAAGATTAAAATTTCATCATCAGCAGGTGGCCTCTGAGAATCCTTCTTGTTATATCTGCACTGTCCCAAAAGTTCTAGAAAAGCATATCGAACAGTAGGCTTTATGAATGCAAAGTTGAGATATTCTGCCACGAAGGTCTCACACAGAAATGAAGAATTAATAATAAATTTAATCTAAAAAATGGATGTTTGCAACACAATAGTCCCAAAATTTATGTATAACTAAATAATTTGCGTGGTACACCCACGTCGTTTCACGCAACAATAATGTTCTTCGACACACCCTTGAGAATTTCAGCTTTATATTACACGCGTATAATGTATTTCAAAAATAAAATAATTAATTTTTCGAATTGTATATGACATTTTAACTTAAATTGTTAACACTTCTTAATAATATTATAACTACCAACACAGCACAATATGTCAGGAATTGTGTGTACCTTGCTAAGCCACAACCTGCTTGAAAATTAAATATTGAACTTGCATCTGGGACTCTTAAACCTAGTTAGCAGTATATTTGCATACTAGTTAATAGTTTTCTAAAAGATAACATTACTTTACGAAAAATGGACTCATTCCGTAGAGAATTATCTGTAGTTCTGTTGACTCTGGTGTTGTTCATTTTCACAATTCCACCGCACTTTCTGTGATCGCGGATTTACTTCTCCTTTACGATTTACCGAGTATTCGCGCCATCGCTAATAATATCAGTCGTTTCTAGGGTTGCCACCTCTCCGGGTTTGACCCGGAGACTCCGGGTTCCAGGAGTGGTCTCCGGGCTCCGGGTTACTTCTGAAATTCCCCGGTCCAGATAAAAAATGAAATTAAATATCTTTTTTCACTTAAAAAATATAATCTGCGTTTAATTTAATTTTATCGAATATTTTCTACACTATATAAATAAAACTTGTACTCCGCGACAAAGTCAGTATGTCATCAGTTCACCATCTCAAGTCGAAAAAGAATGTACTTACAGTTATAGCAAATAGTGCGTTTTTAACATTAAAAATGTAATACTGTTATGAAATGACGTCCCCCATATGCCAAAACCAGGAATGTGCATTTCTGAGAAGAATACAATTGAAAGTTTGAAGCCCATGTGAACATATATACATTTTATATTTTTGAATTTTAAATTTACATAGTTAAATTAAATATTACATGTTTTGCCTACATTAATTATTAATTAATTATTAATTACGATTAATTATAATTAATAATAAAAGGCTTATTATTTTATAGTAAATGTTGATTGTGAATTTATGTATTTATTTTCGTTAACTCCTCTCCCCGGTAACTACTGATCCCCGGGTCATTTGTTATTTGAAGGTGGCAACCCTAGTCGTTTCCTTGAAGAGGGCCCCACTCGCACTTGACGTCCGTTGCTTCCGTTTGGGCGCCGCCTCCACCGCCCCCACCTGCCTTGCTCTTCTCCCTGCGCCCCCGCTTCCAAGACATCCCAGCGGTCTCCTCGCCACTTCCGCCCCAGCGTCTGTTATCGGAAGGGCAGAGGGACGCAAATAACTCACTGAAGGAAACGCTGAAGCGGGGGCGGAGGCGGCGGCGGGGGCCCGGATGTCTCGCAGACATCCATAACTTGATATTTCCAGGTGCTATTTTCGTCTGAATTTAAAAGTTGCATCCCAGTAGTAAAATTTAATTTGCGGGAATAGAAGAGAAATACAACGGCCGTCAACAGAACTTGCTTCCAGAAATATCCTATTGAGTTGATTTTTTTTTATTTCTATCTAATTTCTTTCGATGAATAGCCCACATGACATATAATTTGTTCAGTATTGAAGTGCGAGAACCCCTATCAATTACATCTGATAAATTGTGTAATATCAGAGGATAAATATGAAGAATTTCTAAATAAATTAAAGAATGCAAATGATCATTGCTAGCAATAAATACCACACAAAATATTGATTGGTCATTCCTAGCAAAATGTTGCTTACAAATTGTGCTTTAATAATATTAATAATTTATTGAAATGTACTCGCAGAATACATGCAGACTTACCGCTACTCGTACTCTCAAATGTGTTCTGTTGACTTACTTACCTGCAAGAAAAGAAATAAATATCAATAATAATAAACATTTATATAATTATTACTATTATTATTATTATTATTATTATTATTAGATTATTTAATGTAAAATGAATGTTGCAAATATGCAATAGTTTAAGGACAGTGGAATAATTATATCACAGAAATTTATAGCTTCAGAGCTCTAATTTCAATTAATTAGAGGAATCAGAAAGTCTAAAGAAATTGTCTTATCTTCCCAATGAATTTATTTTTCCACGACCAATACATACAAGATGATTTTCTGCTACTCAGTATCATGTTTGTAATATGGTTATGTGGTAATTACCTGTATGTTTTAAATCACAGAACACCATGCTTCTAAATATCTCAAGCAGCTTTCATACACTAAGAAAACGCGTAATCGATGACGAAAACAGACATATCTACAAATTTATCACTTCTACTACAATATCAGAATTGAAATTGGACAGAGGTAAAATGATCCAGTACCTTTTAGCCTGTTGGCGTTACGACGTTTATTATCATTGTTTTGATAATTCGTCTGAATACGAAGACGTTCCTTCTGCTTGTATCCTATCCACTGTCGTAATACTTCGATTCTCTAAAACGCTTGGTGCATTTGGTCTCGTCAGAACATTAACCCTCCTGCGTTCAGAGAGATCTAAAGACGTTAAGCAGACGGAAGTGTCTGTCATGCTAACACAGCTTCCCGCCACCTCGCCCCCTCTCTGCCGCCGCCTCCGCTCCCTCCAACGTCCGTTCCAACTGTTGCCCGAGGGGGGGGGGGACGTCAGGGTGCTTCGACCGCCTCTGCAAGGCTCAAAACCATTTCCGCGCACGGATTTTTTTTCAATTCATTTATATATTCTTTCTGAATTTACATCGTTCAGCCTTTCGGCTCTATAGATGATTGGTGACTTATTCTAATCTTAAAAATTACGAGTTGATTTTAATTACAGAAGTTAATTATCTATTCAAACCTGGAAAAGCAGGTGAAGAATGAATGAAGGGGATATCTGTTTTTTTTTTTTTTCAGGAAGGGAGGTTTATCTATTCCAAGGTTGTAAAAGGATGGTCCGGTTATGTTAGGTAGGTGGAAGAAGAAATTGTGGGATATGTGAATGATTTGCTCTTTTATGGATTTTAGGTTGAAATCCCAATGGAGGATTGAGTTTGTGAAAAACCACGGAGCTTTGGTTGCAATGCGGAGGATTCTGTTTTGGAAGACTTGGATCTTGTTTATGTGGGATGCTGCTGAATGACACCAGATCGGGCATGCGTAAAGGAGTGGTTGGAGAATGAATTTGTACTGTATTTGCACTGTATTTTCGGGGCTGAGGCTACTTTTACGGTTTATAATCGGTCGGAGTTGATAAAGTTTTTGATGGGCTTACTTCAATTTGGTTTCTATACAATGTTTCCGGGTTAAATTTCAGTCTAATTAGAGGCCTAGGTATTTGACAGATGAATTTAATGGAGATCAAGGAATGGCGCGCACGGAATATTGCAAATCTCAATATTTTAGGATTTATTTATTAATATCAAAAACGTAAAACACAGAATTTGATATATATTGAAGTAGTACAATGCGTGTATGCTTTCTTGAAGTCTAGAATCTTTATTCTCACTCTGATACTAAGTTGAATTATGAATAAACGTAGCAATGAACATTTTGGAGAAAATTATATAGAATGTTTTACACAGAAGAAACTTTTTTATATAATAAAAACTGTTTCATCGGCAAAAGAGCTACGGATTTTGACTCATATTGTGATCGTGTCACACGTAATGTAATCGTCTCTCTACCGCCAGAATATAGAGAAAAATTGTTTGATGGTACTCCTGACGAAATAAATAAATTCCCCACGCAGATACGTGCAGACAAACTTTCAAAAAATGTTTCATTCCTGATAAAATTGGATGAGCTTGATGAAATTGTTATAATCATCTTCCGGAGAAAATTTTTTTATATTTGAAGTTGTTATTCGTACTATTCAAGTTCGTAATAAAAATGAATTTTAACTATAACACAGTTGCCTCTTGGAATCCTCGATCAAAGAAAGTTAAAAAGAAAAATTATGGGTAACTTCTGTTTCATTACATTATCATCAATCTGTTCGATCAAGTCGTAATGATTCATGTTATGCCAGAACGTCATCATGGTAATTCATTGTTCACCCGTGTAGGTGTTTTAAATCTTGACAAACATGCCAACTTTTCGCAGACTTTTTCCAGAATAATTGAGACTGATCTGGCTTTTGCCAATCGTTTTGTCTTGTCGAAAAAATGCAATCGCCTCTCTAGATGTCCGTGTCCGCCTAAACTCCTTTTTGAATGTTCAACAACACGCCACTCACTCACTCACACACACACACACACACACACACACACACACCACACACACACACACACACACATACACACACAACACGTTTTCTCGAAGATTCTCGTAGTGTTTCCGAAGGATAAGAAATAAATGGTCAGATCTCCATCTGTAGATCAATACACACGTCACATGCCCGAACGATGGATCTGAAGAGCCCAGCAGTAAGAATCTTTTGTTGAGTAACGAACGGGTATTGCCATGTTATTTTTACTTGAAGACCTGGGAGCAATAACATGCTACGCCACATCATTGCTGAAATTCAGATACTAGTGTTTTTTGATGCCCCATGATTATATCTACAAGTTTGGTTTTTATTTTATATATTCGCCGTAAGATGACGTGTAGTTCATAAATTAATGCTCCTTATCCCAAAGTGTAGAATGGAATATCTAAATCTTTACTCTCCGTTTTCTCAAAACGTACGTATTGTGGCATAGCATATTGCCCCGAGGTCATCATTTGCTCTATGCAAGTATACAATGAAAACAAGTTTTAAACATAATAAAACTATTTCAGACATTTTCCATTCCTGATCTTACAAAGTTTTACGCTAAATTATGGAGAAAATTAGTAATTAATCTTTTTTGTTTCATTACAAAATTACGTTTAATTGTCAATCTGATGAAGCACTCCGGTTTATTTCGCGGGAAAGTCAGCACTAATTCACAGTGTTTTATCTCCGTATGTGTTTTGAAATCCCCAAGAATTTATTTCTTGTTGAAATCTTCCAGAATCCTCTTGAATTGTAAAAAAATAATGCCTGTAGATTCGATATGTCAAGGAAATCAAATAAGCTATTCATCAACCTAGTAGGAGTCTTAAAATTCTTAAATTGCCCTAAAACTCAGTTTAGACTTTTAAGATCTTCCGAAAATATTTGTTCGTGAATTGTTAAAGAATGTTGTGGAAGAATCAGAAAAAATTAACGTTGCCCAGTTGTTGATCGAGACGCGTCCAATGCCATGTCAAATGTTCGGAATTCACACGGGCAACCAACACCCCAAGTGAAGACGATTTCTATTGCTATACTACGACTTTCTAACTTTAAGGCCCGTCTTTACGATCGAATATGTCACGGTATTTCGCGACGTTCTCAGTCTTGCCGACAGATAACGCATGATCGCGACCGTATCAAGCAGTGCTTGCGATCATCCGACTCCTAGCAGCATGAGCGAGAAAGTCGCGAAATGCCGTGTGATATTCCATCGTGGCCATAGGGGCTCGAGGGGCAGAGTTGGAAAAATCGCACTATAGGATTTGCCCTGCGCACACGCCGTTTGTCGCCAGTGCTTCCCCGCCAGCAAGTCAGGCGTCGCCGCCGCTTCTGGGAAACGGCCCCTTCGTTGCCAGCGGGCAGAGGACCTCTGGCAGCCCGTGGTTCGCTTCCTAGCACAGCTGCCAATCCTCTCCGCCCTAGGATGATCAGAATGCCTTTTATTTATTTGGTCGAAAAAAAAAACCAGTGAAAACTGTATATGACGTATGGGGAAAGAGATTATCTGCTCACATTTTCTTGAGGCCCAGAATTTAAAAACAAGCCACGTTTGAAAAACTAGAAACAAGAATTTAGAAAATAATTATTATTTTAGAAAAATAAAATTTTAAAAATCTTTGTTCCCGAGTTATAGAAAATCAATTTCAACGGTAAATGAACTGCTGGTTTGATTTTTCTGCATTGCCAACGAAATAGTAACTCACCCTCTGCTCTACTCCTAGCACTAAAAGCAAAAGGAGTGCTCAACAAAACGTACGCCCAGTGAAGCTACATTTATGTCCAGAAGCAAAACAAGGGCCCATCTCAGCATTTGCTCAATGGATCAGGGAAACTGGACAAAAACCTGATCGAGATGGAGTCATTGACCCGGAAGCTGAAGTACATTACTTATTAATGTACTTCGTATGCCTTCGTATGTACTTGTTAATGTACTTCGTAATGCCTTCGTATTCTTCATAGGCTCACGGTGGGCGTAGGGACAGCTGAAGAATCTGTCACTTTTTTAGCAATTACAACAAAAAATAATTTCATTTATTTATTGACTTACTTATTATCGAAAAAATTCGCCGTTTTCCAGCGCACGATTACATAATTTCTCTTCTTACCAAGAACTTCGAAAGGCGAGAAAGTAAAAACCAGTTAAAACTGTTTGTGACATATGATCTATTCTCTCTTTTATTGTATTTATTGTCTAATATTATGAATAAAAGTAGCAACAATCTTTGTTGACCACATTGGTAATACGGAATTCGCTTCCATGCAGAAACCATTTGCATCAGAAAACAAAGAGTCAGATTTGATTTGATAGAACTACTGACGAAATTATTAAACCTTTCTCATCTACAAAATATATCCCAAGAAACGATACACAGAGAGTAATTGTACTCATATATTATCCGTCCAGCACCTTAGAAAGGGACTATTTCACAATTTGTTCTCAAGCGAAACTCGACGATAAGAATTGACCGAGATGTAGATTCTATTTTCCATTTATGTAAAAATTGAAGGCAACAACGATTATTGAACATTCTTGAATGTTCAATAATTTTGCGAATTGATTCAGAACGTTGGACACACTCCCAGAAGACAGGTCGCGTGTGGGGTGTTTGTACCGAGGCAAACTACCCGAATTTTCTATATGACATATTGACGAATGTTATTACATAGGCATCGTCGTTATTAAAATGTAGCCACCATTTTACTTTCCCGTATACTATACGTACGTATAGTACAGGGAAAGTTATGTAATTCAGCGCCAAAAAACGGTCGATTTATTTATTTATTTACTTAAAAAATAGTTCAAACTGTGTGTGACGAGCTATGGGGAGAAGCGAATTCTGCGCACGTTTTCATAATTCTGTGATCTCTATCCTAAGCCATATTCTAGTCGAATTTTGAATACAGAAAGAAAGAGCGTTTTTTTTTCAAGTTTTGTTGACAAAATATTCGCTTCTATATAATAAAATCTATTTTCAAACGTCAATTAGCTACAAATTCTCAAAGGATTCTCAAAGGATCAGGGAAACTGGACGAAAAACCTGATGGAGATGGGGGTCATCGACCCAAAAGCTGTGGTACAATACTTGTTACAGGTTCTTTAGAATTATACAGTCCAAATGATAAATAATTACATTAACTATCACTGTGAAAATTAATGTTACTTTCCTTTTGATGTTCGGTATAGTCTTGAATTGTATAGAGACAGTTATGCAGCAGAAAATGTGTTACTTGGGACTTCAATTTCTATCTACTTTAATCGTTTAATATCGTCTGGCAAAGTGTTGTTCGGCAGAAAACCTCTTATTACAGAGCCCTGGAAACGAAAAAGTGGATAAATCCAGTTGCTAAATGAAGAAAAAATCTCCTAACACGTGATGCAGCCAGAATACCTGTTTGGGGGTCCTTGATATCGAAAAATACATTGAAAACAAAACGTCTGTCCGTCCGTCCGTCCGTTTGTCTATGAACAACGCTAGCGACTAAGCCGCCCAGCCGAATTTCTCCAAAATTGATACTCCCCGATCGATCTGGATGATCTCGTATCCCCTTGAATTTGAAATCGATATTTTAATTTTTGGGGTACTTTACACGAAGCCCTCCGGACATTTTCAAAATTTTCCCAAAAACGGCTCCAATCTTTTTCTTTAAATTTATTTTACGAAAAGAGGAAAATACACTTATTAAGGTGGCATAGATCCATCTTTCACGATTAACTCGGAATTTTCGAAAATTGCGAAAGTTTGAAATTTATTCCTTGTCTTCCTCCAACTGCAAAATTGCAGATAGATTTTCCTTCAAATAAAATTTGTTCTTCATAGTGAGTTCTTTCTTTAAAGTCGTGTGCATTTAAAAAAATTAGTAGTTTTCGCGCAATATTGCGTGCAATATGTGCAATTTTTAAAAAATACAAAAACAAACCTCTGTCTTTGTAGTTCCCTTCCATCTACACCCTCTACCCCGCCACTACCCTTTACATCCCCCTGTCCGAGAGGAAACCATTCATGGGGCCGAGCACATAATCTCCCATAGGTGCTGCTATTTCAGGTCAGAGGCCTTGTAAGGCGATTGAGTGTCGCCCCTCTTCGAACAAACTTCCGCTCAGCTCGTCTTGGCGCCTTGAAAGCTTTTTCTTGTCCTTCTCTCCCTCACCTCCTATTTTCTTTCAGTCGTTTCTCGAACACGTTGCGAAAAAGACCGTGACTTAGGGCTCTCGTTTCAATTCTCTGCTATCTGTCATCCCTTGTTACCAGCCGCTGATGACGTTTTGAGGTTCGGCTTCTGCGTTAAAGTAGACGTAACCCTTCGCCCTAGTATTCGCATTGGTGTTGATTTTATTATTGTTACACATTCGTTTCACTTTATAAGTTATTAGAAAGTGGTGCACGCAAGCAATGTGGGAATACCAGAAAAACAGCGTGGATTCACCAAAATATCTTTGGTGAATGGGTTATTTAGATTTTTTTAGTATTTATTTAATTTTTGAAAGGATTTGTTAAGGCATAAGAGCAAATGCATGCGTTGCAAAAATAGACACTAACTGATATAAATCTTTGTTCAAAATTCTGAACGTTAGCTTACACAGTACCTACTACCAAAATAATATAGAAAATATTACAAGTATAATTTTGCAAACCAAATATATCTTAAATTTGTCTTGCATTTACCTACGTGCATATTTCAAATTTTGCACTAGCTAAAACTTGGCATTTTTTTTGGTTTTAATTATTTTAGTTATATAATAGACTGGTTTATTCGATAATTTCTTTAAAACAGTTGTTTGGAGACGTAATTTTTGTGATTTTCGTAAGAGTACTCACGATTGCGATTCTGGGATGCTGTGCAGGTCCGTTGTTAGAATCTGGAGAGTAATGTAGTTTCACGTCTCCGGAAGAGTCACGCACAGAAAAAGTTATTATTCAGTGCAATAAATATGCTACATTGTTATTATTAGTATTTGTTTGCAGTGAACGTTAATGGCTCGCTCCTCAGCCCGTATTTCATCGCTTCTTGTTCTCCCGCCATATGATTGCCAGTTTTGTTTCATTTTCATATTCTCACTCTTCCCCTTCCTACTTACTACCTCTACGTCCGAGGATTGTGAACCTAATAATGAACTGATGATGGTTATTATTTTAAATCGATACAAATTTTAAAAATACGGATTCAAATAAACATTATGCATTTGAAGCTTTTTTAATTCTTTTAATTTTTTTTTTCATTTTAGTCACCGCTAAGGATATACTTAATACGCTTTATATTAAATTACACCAGCGTACCCATGCGAAAATTCTTGCGTGCTATACCCCACCCTCTTCTTTATTTTCCATTTGCATATTAAGCCTCTGATACATATTTTTCTTCAAGACCCTCCGTCACTTGTTCTGTGTCACCTTATAATTAATAACAATATAATACACCCTTGTCAATACAAACTATTCTCATTTAACTTATTATTGAGCAAAGAGGTACACCCGTGTAATTCAATCGCATAGAATATCAAGTAATTAGTTATTTCACATACAGTTGCAGATTCTACAGGCTCTGAACAGGGGGGGGAGAGAACCGAGAAGCGTCGAACCAGCAAAAACGTAATAGAATGGTCGAAAAGATCTCATCTTGTAGATTACGGTGAGAGGAACGTTTCTAGAGGCTGTGTCCTCAAAATTTTAGTTTTTAAGGCCCTAGAACCCCCCCCCTGTTTAGGAGTTATTTAACGATATATGGAAAACTCGTGACGTGTGTTGCGGGTTGCATTTTACATATTAAGAAGCGTTTTTTAAACAAATCCTTCATATTTTTAAAGTCAAAGTGCAATTTGTCACGTCTCCGTGAAATTGTCTTCTATAGAGACCTCATTTATAAAGATTGGTTGCGTGTGAGGGCCGCAGAGGAAAGATATACTACTGAAATAATATAGGAGACGATTTATCGATCCCAATGTTACAGTTTTTAATGATATCTATACCGTACAATATCGATTTTCGTATTAGGGAATACGAAAAATGAAAGCATTCATACAGTCGCAACTTCCCATTTTCGCAAATCCGAATCGCCTGTACAGCTTTCACTTGCCACGCCCCTCTCCCCTCCTGCCCCCGGCCGCTCGCTTTCCCTAACCTCGCATCCCGTTCTCACCCCGTGCTCCAGCATTTTTTGTCCTTTGTCATCGCCGCACCATTTGATAACGAGGAAGACTAATGCGTCCACCATGAATTATGGCTTTCTCCACCCCCGCCCCACTCCATATAAATAATAACACAATACCATGGATCTCACGAAACAAAACTATCAAATACCTTGGACACCAGACTAAATTGGGACACCAGACTTCGACACCAGATTAAATTGGGAAACTGACATAACCGAAAAGATAAAACCACTAAAATAAAGTTAATCCAATTAAAGCCTTTACTCAACAATGAAAAAAACTATCATTAAACAATATAGCCTTAGAAATAGCCTTGTATAAAATAATAATCAGACCGTTCTTGCTCTATGCGTGCCCAATATGGATCAATGCCTCGCAAACATACACAGAATTCAAGTGATGTAAAACAAAAACCTCCGAATAGCAACAAATGTTCCTTGGTTCAGATCAAATAGACAACTCCATTAGATCTCAATCTACCCCCTATCACCCATCACATAGCCCACCTATCTAATAATTTCTATTCAAATAGAAACTCAATAGCCCAAGCCGCCCAGTATAACCTAGCATCAATTATTTCCCGTAGTTTAGTAAATAAGTTAGAATAAGAAAAATTATAAGCCAACAAAATACTTATGAAGATGTAATACTTACTGAACTATGTAAATATCAACAATAAGTGAATAAATTTAGAAAAAAAAGTTATGGCTAACCACGACGCTCGGCTGTAAAGCGAGAACTTTTCGCGTTAGAGCGCCATCGAATAGTCGAATAACTGGATCCTTTTGCGATCCAATAATGAAAGCACTCGGGACGTGTGCGACTGCTCGTCCTCGCTGAGGACGAGTGGCTGCGTGAGGAGCGCTAAGCCTCCAGGCGGCGGCGTACGCGCCTGTCCTCCCCAGGGTGAGGACGGCCACGCGTCGCTGGCCTCTTTGAGCGAGGACGCGCCGCGCGGGGCCCCCTTCCTCTTGCAGTATTAGCGTCAATATTTAATAGATCCCCTTAGAACGAGAGGCGCGTTCGAATTCGGCACGAGCACGCAGGCACATTCACTGGAGATGCGAATGGTTATAAAATGTGCGCAAGTGATGGATTGATTTCTTCCTGATTCCGGCCGCGCCAACTACACAGCATTAGTCCCGTGAGTGTAGTGCATGTTTTTCATCCGGAGGTAGCGGCGATCTTTCCCTGCTGGATGGCGAGATCCGGCGCCGACCTACCGTCGACTAGGTGGGGCTCCCCCAATCAGGTATTTCCCACCAGCGGGCACCGCCCCAGCCCGGACAAGCTCTCAGCTCCCGACCGGTCGTCCGGCATGTGTGGTAGTGTAATGCATATTAGTGTAAGCGTGTGTGTAAGGGTTGGAGATACGACAAGGAAGGGGAAGGAAAGATCGCGGGCGGTCCGTGTCCCGTTTGTTAGGGTACTGCTACGACATTCGCCTGGTGTTGATCGGAGAAACCACGGAAAACTACCGATCAGAGCAGCCGGCCGCTAGAATTCTCCTCCAGACTGACTGAACTCGACCTAGTAGACAAGCTAGTTTCGAAAATTCTGCCACCGTTGATAGTGGAAGCTAGGACCTCCCGGTCAGAGGGACTGCAGTGACATCAGATGATGCACTAAGCCATCTCTCCCGGTTTTTGCTCATGTGAGAAGTGTAAAGAAGACAGTGTTTTTCTTTTTTTTGTGAGTGAGTATTGATGCAGGGCGAATCTGCTACTTGCGTCATTCGTCATGCGAGTGTGTTGTATGTCATATTCCGAGTTGGCGCTGTTCCTCCCCCGCGGGAACATCAGACTTACATGGGCATGGATATGAGAGGTTCTTCACCCCTCCAGAGATCTCAGCGAGCGGGGCACCGCCCAAGCCAAGACATGCGGGAAGCTCGTGGCAGGTCTCCCGATGTATGTGCAAATGTAATGAATGCAGGAGTTAGGAATGAGAATTGGACGAACAGTTCCGTTTATTGACAGGAGTGCCTCCATTTTGAGCAACGATTCGTTTGAAATCTCCCGCGGGGTTCTTTTGGCGGTACTCTTCATTGATAGAGCTGTCGGGCTAATTCTCATTCCTTACATTTACATTAGTGATGTCCTTCATTCCTCTCAGACCCACATGCCGAGAATGTGTGAAGTGCCACAGTTTAATGATAATACAAGTTACAAAGATTCAAGTTGATATGACCGAAAATAAACATAATTTTGATATCGTGAATTATTAACGTCTCGTGGCCGAATGCTGCTATTGGTACCACACTTTTTAACTTACTTGCCTATTACATTTCTGACCTCTATCGTGATGGAAGGAAATGCCCCTTTGAAAAAAGTACAATGTCATTGGAACCAAACTTTCTGTTAATCGGGTCATTTATCTCGGTCACAAGACCGTGTCAGTAAAACTCTGTGTCATCGGAATCAAATATTCCGTTGACCCACAATGTCACCGAAATGAAATATTCAATTGACCTGGCCGTTTCGTACGGTCTTGATCAGGAGCTGTTTTCTGGAACATTGTTTATGGAGCAATAATATAATTATTGGGATTGCCACATAACTCATTCGTTACACTATTACACATGTCGGGAGCTCAGCGCCCCACCGGGGAAGGCACCAGAAGAGGGGAAACCCCGTAAGGTGTGGTGGTCGGCGCCGTATCTCACGTTCCAGCGAGGGAACCCCTCTCGGAATATAATACGCACTAAACGGACGGGAATAATGACTACATTTACTCACGTGAATTCCAATTCATTTTTTCTTGCTCTTTTATTAAGCTTTGTTAGCATCTCGACACGTGCTGCAACATAAAATCAAAGCAGTTTGGCTGGCCTATTCGTACTGGCCTATTCAAGGATTCTTATCCGCTCACTGCAATACATGCCGTATGTTGGAGAATAGTTTTGTAATTGCTGCTGGTTCTATTTTCGTCTTACTATTGGTATTAACAGAATATCAGAAAGAATAAATAAAGAATTAATAAATTATTTGGTGTTTTACTATAAGAGCTGACATACAATTAATTTATTCGTGCATATAAGCAGATATTGTTTAACTTTATAGATCTTCCTTTCAGATAATTTGATCACAAATCAAATTCCTGAAATATTTTTGTTCTTTTATTTTGGGATTTAATTTACGGCTGTTTGAGGCTGTAATTTAGTCAATTTTAGTATGTCCATTTTAGAGTCGGATCTGCAACCGTCTACAATTTGCTCCACGAACCGCTGGTGGTTGGTTTGGGGATACACGTGCAAATTGTTCACATAAAGTGTGATTTCCACTTACCATTTCTAGAACGTTCAATCGACGAATTTAATTAAGTTTCATACCTGACTGTGAAATCTTTCCAATTATTTCGTTTCTTGCATGAAGAGAAATCTATTTTCGCGTAGAGTCACTTCCGAAAAGTACTAATTACGGTTCTTGTCTGACAAAAATTTCAATGTCTTGTACCAAGAATTGCATCCCTTCTCGCAGGTGTTTCCAGGAAAAGCAATTATTTTCCGTTGTTATCTTCCTGCCCCTTGGGAAAAGTAAAGTGTGATTCATTTTCATTGTAATACGTTTTCGCGACGCGTTGATTATATTTTCAAAATTTTTTTTTTTCTCTCGTTGTTTTATTGCGATTAAATTTTGTCGTTAATTGACCTGCAGAACTAAACTTTTGTCACGTTTTTTTGAACTTCTTGATTGTGTGTCGATGTTTGTTACGGAGTTGATTTGCTATCACAATTGCTCCGAATTCGACATCATTTATTTTTCTTTAAACTGGGGAAACCTATTAATTCCTGACCAATTTAAATCGTTAGATTTGAGAAATTAACTATCTAGATCGCTCACATTTATTTACAATTATAAATAGTTGCAACTACCTTCCTCCCTAACACCCTCCCTCCCTCCCACCCCTCCCTCTCCTCCCTCCCTCCCACCCTCCCTCTCCTCCCTCCCTCTCTCTCTCTCTCTCTCTCTCTCGCCTGTTCACACTTCTTTGTCTTTCTCTGTCACTCGCGCGCGCTCTCGTACCCGCACTAGTGTGCTTTCTTCGGCCCTTCTGCCCCTCTTCTGAATCTCCCCCTCTCTCCTGCCTCTCGGCCTTTGTTTTCGATCTCTTGTGTTCCCTGTTCGACTAGACGAGCCGCAGCCACGTTCGCCGGCCCGCGAGCTCGCACGGCATGTTTTCGAAATTGAACGCGATAACATACTGCAGTTCACACTGTTTGTAAACACTCGAATATTTCAAACATATGTTATCCGCTCCGTTTACAGGCACGTGCGACTGGCAAACCGGCAGATTTTGTTGCGCTGTTGCCATTCGCGTACGATTGGCCGGGGGGATTTTCAGTAGCGGAGGCCAGGAGCAAATATAAATGGACTACACAGTAACATTTTAGTAGTTTATGCCTATATCCTGTGAAAATTCATATTGGCAATGAATGATGTCACCAACCTCAATAAATGTAAACTGTATAAAATCATAATTGCAATTACAGTAGTAATTAATTATTCACATTATAGTACATGTTCAGCGCAACACCTTGCTTAACTCTAATACAAATTTTCAAGTATTACATCTTATTTATTTATTTATTTGTCAAAAAAACAGTAAAACTGTATATGACGTGTGGGAAAGAAATTTATCTGCGCACATTTTCTTGAGGGCCAGAATTTTATCAAAAAAAACAACAACAAAAACGAAAAAATTAATTTAGAAAATAATTATTTTAGAAAAATAAAGATATTTGAAAAATGTTTTTCCCGAGTTATAGAAAATCAATTTCAACTGTAAATGAACTACAAGCAAAAGGAGTACTCAACAAAACGTGCGCACAGTGAAGCTACATTTACGTCCAGAAGCAAAACAAGGGGCCATCTCAGCATTTGCTCAATGGATCAGGGAAACTGGACAAAAACCTAATCGAGATGGGGGTCATTGACCCTCTTGAAATCAATGGATTCAATTTAAATATTCTGGTTAATTTAGCAATTTCAAAATTAAAAAACTCAATAGTATGTCTCAATGACAAGACCTTAGAGTCATACCATCATCCATTCGTTCATTTTTCTTCCAGTTTCATCCAAATAACTGCTGACAATGTGTCTACTAGCATTCGTATCTCTTTCACCGTTTCTCCTTCATCTTCATATTTTGACTACGTAATCCGATAAAAGTTGTTAACCATTTGTAATATTAATTTTTAATCTTTGCCCTTTTAGTTAACCCACTTGGAAAAAAACATTCTGATCACCCAGAGTTTTTGATTTTTCATGGTCCTCCTTCTGGGTCATTTCCTGCATAATGCAGGTTTCCACTGCTGGGACCGCGTCATACGAGAAAGAAAAGGCGACCTATCGCTCCACCTAAAAGGACTCGATGGGGAAGAGAGAATCGCGTACTTTAGGGTAGTGGTCGCGTACTAATGTACCGTGATGTCACGTTAATCGAAATTCAGATATTAGGAGTATTTAAATTTGATGAGCTCATTTAGCACAATATTGAAGACAATTTTTGCCTAATATGTATTACTTAATGTAAATAGTAAAATAGACATTACATTACGAATTTATTTCTTATAAAAGAGAACTGTATTTGCAAAACATATAGCTCAAGAACGGTGTACATGACTGGGTTGAACGAAAACATGGAATATCGTTCACATTACGGTTCTTTGGCTTGGTCTCCGACCACTGTCAGATCATACCATAATATAGGCTCAATCCACAGATTTACCGTATGTTCCATAACTTTTTCTACAAAAATTTTTAATGCAAGTTCATGAGTAAAAAGATAAATTAAAAATTTTATTTCGATAACTATAATACATTAACATCAAAATATGTAATATTAAACTTTGAACAATGAAAAAATGCATAAAATTAATTGAACATTTTAATCTCACAATTATGTTAATGATTCACAACATTTTAAATTGCAAATTTTTCGTTACGGAATATCTAATAGGTTGCTGACTATTGGTTTGGGGCTCTATTAGGGGATCCGCCTTGAATACTTCAGAGGAGAACGCGCAAACCACACATTAGAACAGACGGTCTTCAGGATTCTCTTTCAGGCAATTGCCGATTTTGTGAGATTTGGCTGGTATTGAAAATCCTATCCCTTCCCCGTCTGGAGTAGACCTTAGAACCTCACACACTACGAATATTCATGTGAGGATTCGGAATTACCTACATTATGACAACCCGTAATAACAATTTTATTAGTAAAAAATATTTTACATTTATACTTCGGTTTTTATTTCTTGGCGCGTGGGGTCTTGTCTTTACAATGGAAATACCGTGATATATCGGTCGTGCCGCTAGGAGTCGCATGATTGTCAGCACTGCTCGATACAGTAGCGATCATGCGACCCCTAGCGGCACGATCGAGAACGACGCAAAAAACCTGAGATATTCCATTGTGATGACGAAGCCCCTACTTGCCAAGAACTAAAAACCCTAGTATACACGCATGTATCTAGTAGAGGAGGGTCCGATTCTGAAGTAGAGGGGGCTACACTCCCCGATTAATCCGCACTTCTGACATCCTTGATTAGACGAACTCAAACAACAGACTCATGCAACCTCACTGCGCCGATTCTTTCCTAACCCCAAAACCAACATTATCGACGAGCTCGCATTACTGTTGTGTAACACGCAGTTTCACGAACGAAGTCGCTTTGATAGATGGCGTGCGTGTCAATCTCATGAACGCAAACGCGTGTCAAAATGGTTCGTAAACACGGGTGACTGACGGAAGCGGTGGGCGGTGGGAGGAGGCGGGGGCGCTGGAGGCAGATGACTCCAACGAGGAAGGGCGGGCGGTTCGGCAGATGTTGCATGGCAGAGCGTTTCAGATGCAGATTTCCTTTCGAAGCCTCCTTACAAATTTTCTCCGTAAACTGTTCAAAGTAGAAGCTCTTGTAGTTTCCTACACCAAGAGTACTGTAGTTGTGTTAAGTTTAGTTTAAGTTATGATGTAAGCCATCAAAACACATGATGGAGTAATTTATTACTGAACTGTGTACTATCCAACAATAAGTCAATTATTTAATAAAAAAAGCATTTCAAATTTAGGTGCCATGGACCTGGATTTGGGGCTGAGGACGACATCAGTGGGCCAAGTCGAGTCCAATCTAACGATAAGAAAATTGTACGATAACCGTAAACAATGCATTCATAATTAGATACTACGGATTACCGGTTGGTAGAATTCAAAATGTTGAATTTACTTTATTCCAATGCAAATATTTACAGTGTAGTAATATTTTACACTCTCAGACGGAACAGTGAGAAGAGCGCTAAAGATTAATCCTCTGCATTTGGAGGGCAAAGCATCTGCATTTTCTCCTTTACTTCCCAACTTGATCACAGGATTTTTCACAAGGTCCATTAGAACATGCTGTACATTTACACGTACAGCGGCAAGACAAGTCGCAAAACACGTAGGATAAATTTGTTTTCGGTAGGTTAAACAGGTAGGTTTGATTTGTCCTATCGGTATGTCTTAAAAAAAACTACATAAGCTCGTCAGAAAAATGTTATGCGGTTTTCACAACTGTGAAAAATGAATGCCATGGCGCAATTTTCATAAACGGAATCCTAGGAACATTGCCTGAAAATGACGAGTATTAGCCTTCGTCGCCCTCAGACCAAGGACATTTGGAAACTGGAGGAGGGGCATCGCGACTACGTAAGCTAATCGTGTCTAAACTCCTTCTAACTAAAGAAATAGGACTCCTTTCCTTGCCAGCCAAAATCCAAATAACTACGCGGCGGATTCTGATGACCAAAAATGATCAATAAAATGCTCTTAAAATGTTTTAAAAATGACCTGAAAACCAAGAAAAATGACGTAATAAATTTGATCAAAACTGCTTCAGATGAAGCAGTAGCAGCAATAACTCAAGCTGTTGGATATGCTACTGATATAATCGAGGCTTCTTCCTGTTGTTCAAGTGAACTCAGCTTGCAAATGTTTGGTTTGGACTGTTCTTTAAAAGACAATCTCAGCCTTTATTTATCGCGAAATCGGTCGAACGGACAATGGCGCAATAGGCGTCACAGGAAACTTACATTACAAAGTACTCACAACGGCTGACATTACAATATAAGAGCGAAGAAATCGAATAGGGTACTCAGAATTCTCAGGTGAACATTTGTTATATCTCATAAATATTGTTTGAAGAAAGTACCTTTAAAATGATATTAAAATCGATTAAATCAGTGGAAATGCCTTAAAATAACGTAAACAGGTAAAAAATGACTTATAAGTCGAAATCGCCGCAAAATGCAAAAAAATGTCATAAAAATCTCTCATTTCGTTTTGTCGTAACATAAAATGAATTACTATACTAAACGGAATTGTTTTAAACTGATGAAAATGGCATTTCATTCAAATCCGCCCCCTACTGATATCCTTTTGCCGCAGTCCCTTCCGGACCGCATCGTTTCTCTCCCTCGCTTTTTCTGCCGCTCACTCTCTCCCAACCAACGTCTCACTCTCTGCCACTGCTTCACTCTGTCTCGCAATGCCTCCGTCTCACTCTCTCCCCTCATCTCTCTTCCCTCCCCTTTCCCCTTCCTCTCCAGCTTTCTGTCCTCACTCCGTCTCTTCCTCTCTTCCTGTTTCTCACACCGTCTCCTCTCTTTCACTTTCTGTCTCGCAATGCCTCCGTCTCACTCTCTCCACTGATCTCTTTTCCCTCCCCGTTCCCCTTCGTCTCTATCTGTCTGTCCTCACTCCGTCTCTTCCTCTCTTCCTGTTTCTCATTTCGTCCTCTCTTCCACTCTCTCTCTCTCTGTCGCTGTCCCTGTCGGCCCACATCCCTCTGATATCGTGATTCTTGGCCGGCGACGCTCTGCAATAGCAATACGCGCACTTCCCTTTGATGCAGCGGCACCGAGAAACCCGATAATTACGAGAAAAGAACGGGTCGCGCCCTTTGTTCTTCCCGAAAAGTGGTATCACATTTCATCTTTCGTGTCGCAAGACGCGGAATAGGAGATTTCCTGTATTAAGTCCCCTGCCTTCATTATGAAGGAAGGATGCTGCGTTGCCTTTCGAGATAAACTAAGCAGCATCGCTAATGACATCTGAAGAATGAAATGTAGCTCAGTGCAGTGCAGTGAAGTAAAGAAAATCAAAATGGCACAGCGCTTTAATTCGGATGTATTAGGAATAGTTTTGTAACTAATTAGTAATATCTACACATAGTTATTTAAAGGGTTGGGCGATTTCTCCACATGTAAATTCATGAATATGCATACGTGTACGTTGGTGTAAGTGTGCATATTTTTATATTTATGTGTGTATGTAAGAGAATGTCCACATATGTGAAACATGTAGGTGTAAATATAAAGTAAATCGTTGGTATCATTATTATTATTATCATTATTATTATTATTATTATTATTATTATTATTATTATTCCATTACATCACGACTAAAGATCTTATGAGTCGGCTGAATATAAAATCTACTCCAGGTTATTATTATTATTATTATTATTATTATTCCTCTAATTCACGATTAGAGATGTTATGAGTCGGTTAATTATTAAATCTACTTCCGGTTGTAACCAGCTTCTTAAAGAGTAGATCTACGGACTCTCGGTGCATCTAAAATACTTCCCGCAAAATGTGAGCTGTTCCAAATGAAGCAATTTCTTGTACTTCCCAGTCTTTTGAATGACCAAGTTCTTACACAGATTTTGCGGAACAAATTCCAGAGCTCTGATGACTATCGGAACGACCTGTGCTTTTACGTCGCACATTCGCCTAATCTCAATTTCCAAACTCTTGTATTTAAGATGTTTCTATGCCTCCTTGGTTACGACGTTTCCTTCGCATGGCACAGCAACGCCCACAAGTAGGCACGATTTTTTCTCCAAATCCCGGATAACTATATCCGGTTTGTTTGCCGCAATTGTTGGATCAGTTTGAATTTGTTGGTCGCTCAATATCGTACACAGTCTAACAGTTGTCACTGGTTTTGGTGAATATTCGTACCACTTGAGGCATGTTTTTGAAAATTCGAGGGCGGTACAGACTTGCCAATGGAGGTAACTATACACTCTATTACTATTATTATTATTATTATTATTATTATTATTATTATTATTATTATTATTCCTCTAAATCACGACTAAAGATGTTATGTGTCTGCTGAATATAAAATCTACTCCAGGTTGCAACCAGCTACCTAAGGAGCAGATCCGGAGACTATCAGTGCCTCTACAATACTTTACGCAAAATGTGGGCTGTTCCAAATAAAGCTATTTCTTGCACTTCCCAGTCTTTTGAATTACCTGGGAGTTTTGACAAGTTTTTACACAAATTTTGCGGAACAAATCCCAGAGCTCAGATAACTGTCGGGACGACCTGTGCTTTTACGCCCCACATTCGGCTGATCTCGATTTCCAAAGTCTTGTTTTTAAGACGTTTATCTGCCTCCTTGGTAACGACGTTTTGATCGCAAGGTACAGCAACATCTACAAGTAGACACGATTTTCCCCCATAACCCCGGACAACTATATTTGGTTTGTTTGCCGCTATCGTGCGATCCGTTTGAATTTGTTGGTCGTACAATATTGTAAACAATCCAACCGATGTCACCGGTTTTGGTGAGTGTTCGTACCACTTGGGGCATGTGTTTGGAACTTCGAGGGCGGTACAGATCTGCCAGTGGAGGTAACTACACACCATGTCATGTCTTTTTAAGTATTCGGTCTTTGCTAGAATTGGACTGGCTGAGACAATATGATCAATTATTATATTATTATTATTATTATTGTTATTATTATTATTATTATTATTATTGTTATTACTATTACTATTAATTTACGATATTTTGTGCGTGTATAAAGAAAATGTATTGTAATAGACACACATATCCTCAATGCAATAAGATTATTTTTCTTTTATGGCATATAACTTGTATCATCGTATACTTTCCGTCGATTTCAGAGTAATACGAGCAAAAAGATAAAAGCAATATGTTCTTACAATCTCTTCTCATGTCTCTTGTCGCTCGATAGTTTGACACAATTCGGTCCCCCCTCCTTGCTCCGCGCCCGCTCCTCCCTCAGGACCGGATCAGGCTCCGCTTGCTCCGCCCACGCCCACCCCCACCCGCACGCCCCAACCCGCTTCAGACGCCCCCGTTGCTCCCACACTCGGTCCGTCTCCATTTTCGCCCCCCTTCCCTCATCGCAGACCACGCCATAGACCTCGTCCCCGTTTCCTTCCTCGCCCAGGTTCCCGTCCCCGTCCTCGCTTTCACCCCGCTCGCACCCCGTCTCCATTTCGTCCCCACCCCACCCACCATCGTCCCAAGTCCACGTTCCCGTCCCCAACTGTGTCCACCCTCGTTCCCGTCGCCATCCCCGCCCCCGTGGCCCTCTCCGCCTCTGCGCCCATGGTGCGCCCCCGCCCATGGTGCGCGACTCCCAGTCTCGCTGCCCCTTCGCCGCCGCCTCCGCCCCCTGCCACCATTCCCGCCCCCGCCGCAGCCGTCCCCGCCTTCACCGCCACCCCCGGCGCTGTTCCCACAGTCGCTGTCACCGCCCCTACCGCCGCCCCCGCCCCCCACCGCCGCCCCCGCCCCCCACCGCCGCCCCCGCCCCCCACCGCCGCCCCCGCCCCCCACCGCCGCCCCCGCCCCCCACCGCCGCCCCCGCCCCCCACCGCCGCCCCCGCCCCCCACCGCCGCCCCCGCGCCCACCCCCCTGCACCCCGCCGCCGCGACCACCCCCGCCGCCCGCACCGCCGCTGCCCATGCCACCGCGGCCGCCGCTGCCCCCCCCCCCGCGCCTTGGTTCTGGCCGGCCGCCAAGCTCGCACGTGGCGCACCGGCGCATAATGAGCGATGGACGAGCGACTTTAAGCGGCCTGGCAAGGCAAATTCATGCTCTCGTTTGCCGACAATAGAGCGGCGGCAGGAGCGTGCTTATTTGCGTTAATATTAAAGGCGACAAGCACTAAATGAAAGCGATTTCGTGTTTTCTTAACGATATCAATGATTGGGAATCGATCATTTTTTCGCAAATTTTAACGATAAAATACTTATAAAGAAAAATTTGCGCATTTTTTCGATAAAAGCGAAATTCTTGGAAATTCATTAAAACTTTTAAAATGTTGATGAAGATATGACGCGGTAAAAAGATACGTATCTGCCAAGCCCCTGTGCAAGATGAGTTGCCTAGCAATCATGTGTAATTTCATTTTATTAGATTTCCCGTTACATCCTGATTCTCAAAAAGTGGTCATTGACCTCCGTACATGCATTGTATGTGTCACATTTATACTGAGATATTCTGAATGTAGTATACGATGCGAATATTCTTTTACGATAAGCGGCGCAAGAAGAGTTCAGTTGTGTAAGCGGAGGACGGGAGGCTGTTAGATATTTTTCGTCTCGTTATATTTGGCATCGTCACGTCGATATTATCGAATGTTGAGTACAGAATTTTTTGTTAATGGATTTCTGTGTCTTAGAACAAATGTGACAAACGTTGAGAGCTTGTAGAGGGGTGGCCATTTTTTGCCTATAAACGTGTGAGAAATGTCATGTAACGAAGTTTCACATTTGCCCCTGATTGCTAGGGAACTCCTTCCTCATCAACCGATGCTCGTCGCGTTCACGAAGGAACTTTGACTTCATCAGAACGTGACCTTCAGAACGCATTGAGTGTTGCCTAACAATTGGGAGAAATATCACTTACCACATCACGTCCCACATAACACACTTTTTATTGAACTTCCCACATGTTCACTGGCAAAAAGTTACCGTTTCCTCTACCAGCCCTTGAAGTTTATAACATTTATACTGAGGTAAACCATATAATTGTATATAGAAATGTGGCCTATTTTATTACAGGTAGTCAATAACTTTGAAGTTAATATAAAAAATCTCATTTATATTTCTTGAACATTTTATATTATTGAAGAACATACATTATGCGACATTTTGGGAGTTAGATTTTTACTCCCGTCATCAGGCTTCAATTTTTTTGTGGAGTAAATGTATCAAGGAACTGACAAAGAAAGCATCTTTCCAAGAAAGAGAGATATTTCCCGATATATTATTAGACGGTGTGTTTGTAAGACATTGGCGAGAGGGCTTGTTTTGAATAATTTTGATAGGTTTCAATTATTAATTTTCGTTGTGAGGGTAAGAGTATCCCTTTCATTTAATATTATTAACTGGTTTATCGTTACTCTGCTCTCTTCTTGCGCTAAATTGTAAACATACTATTAATTGTTAATTAAATTATCTATGACGTTTGTCAGTTTCATTGCTGTATTTTACTTATTCACTTCTGATGATTTGTGTATCTTTTACATGAAAGAAATGATGCAAAAGTTGTGCTCAATGTTTTCATGAAAGAACAGTACCTACAAAACGTTTAAAATTATTCTCTTCAAAAGAAATATCTCGTTGAGAACCCATGTGTTTTGTACTTTTTCAGTCAGTGTCTGTGAGATAGAATTTTGTACAACAAATTTTGTAAGCGATGACACATCATTGCTCATAACTTGCACTCCGTGTATAAATCCGTAGAGGGAGGATTCTGGAAGACGTGAAGAAATTCAAGCCATTAACTCTTCCAAATAGATGTTACACTGCATTATTCAATCTTCGCGCAAAAGGACTTGCCATTAATCATTCGTGTGTAGGCGTGAAGTCGGGTTCTCTTTTTTCTCCCGCCGGAATCAAAACCACGTTCTTTGAATTTCATGATGAACATCACTCCTTTCCAAAGTTGCAGCGTTGAAAAATAAACGAAAACGGGAGACACTCTGTCGGTGTTTTTGTAACGATGTTTTTAACATATGTTATTGTTTATCTTGTGGCTTTCATAATATAGATCTGAGGAATTATTTGAAACGCATTCGTGCTCCTTCCACTAACATTCGTCCACAAGATTTTTCCATTGGCAGTAAAAATATAGTTGTAGTTTTCGAATTTTGAAGGTGAAATTTCAAATAATATATTCACACAAAATGTATCGTCTATTAATTATTGTACTTGTGTATGTATTACTATGTTGACTGAGGTTCAAGGAACCGAAGCATTTAAATAGTTGTCTACTTCTATTATTATATCTTTTTTCTACGTAACACACGGTTTCTTTTATCGTAAATAAGTAAATAAATTTACATTTTAGAAATTTCAAATAAAGTTTATGAATCTAAAATGCTGTTTTCTGTCTGAAGTGTTGTGAGACAGTTTTTTGCTACATTTTTATGAAACGAAGTCTTCTATATATTTTTACTTAATTACAATATTTTTACTACATTTTTAAGCATTCTATTATTTTTATTATCTAATAAGAGTGTTCAAAGTTAGAATTCAAAATAACAAAAATTTACAAACGTCGCGACGTCCAATTATAATTAGTAATCTGAAAACAAACAAACAAACAAACAAAACAAACGAAATGTGCATACATGACATACTTAACATTAAAATTTCAGTGATGACATTAAACATCTCAGTCATTACTATAAAATAAATATTTGTTATCCATGCAGGTGTAGAGATCTTGAAATGAAATACTTTTGTGGTAACTTTTCTACACCTCTACTTTCGAACTATTTAATCGCACGGGTTCAGCTAGTAGATAAGAAAGTTCACTAAATACTTACAATTGGTAATAATCGTAATTTCGGTGGTATTAACAATTACAGATCAAGCAGGATCTCGAAACACAACGTAACGCAATACGTTCTCAAAGCTCCGCCATCTTACTGTAGCACTTACCATTAGGCAAGATTATTTAGAAGATGCGCATTAGGCAATCTTCCCGTTTCCATTCTAGCCGGGAATTTCAAACAACGCAAATTTCGTAGCTTTTCGTTAATAAAAGAAAGCAGCGATCTATTCAATATATAATTTCCTCCACTTTCATTTGAAAAAACATTTTCAAATATCTTATTTTTCTAAAATAATTATTTTCTAAATTAATTTTTCGTTTTCGTTTTTTTTTTTTTTTAATAAAATTCTGGCCCTCAAGAAAATGTGCGCAGATAAATTTCTTTCCCCCACACGTCATATACAGTTTTTACTGTTTTTTGACTAAATAAATAAATAAATAAATAGATTTCTTTTCTCTTTTTTTGGTATCTCATTTGTTTAAAACGTTCACTGAGAGGCGAATAGGAGGGACATCAAAATGAGCCTTTTTTCAGAAAGTATATTATTATTATTATTATTATTATTATTATTATTATTATTATTACACCCAACGTCGCCTCATATCTGAATGCAAATTGTTTTGCATTATTAATGTATCTGAATATAAATCGCAAACCTTCCGGAAACATTTGTAACTGCATTTGTTTTACTCTGCGTCAACACTTGTGATCAGTTACTCGCAAATAACGCCGTTAACAGCTGGCTAACAGATAACATTATTTATGGGACAGGCAGTTTAAATTCTACCTAGTAGATGTCAATGATTTGAGATTATGATTTGAATTACGTTCGAGCGATGGAGATGAATATTTTTACGTTTTGATACCGGATAATGTATAGAAAAGGACTCGCTCTGAAATTTCACTCAGAGAAAGTTAAACATGTCCTTACTTATCGCGAACCTGCAATAAGTAAGGGTCAAACACGAGATGAGAGATTCTTTGATAAAAGCGTGGTAGCCGTAATACCCATTTTTTTCCGTGACATGAACTGTGCACCTTCGCCCCGGACAGTTTAGACGTCCTCGCAGTTTACTCCATTGAAGATAGTCAATAAAGCAGCACATTTCCTACATACTTTTGGCCAGCAACTATAATTTGCGTACAGGGTACTTTAGACACTCTTGACGTCTGACATGTGTTTAATAAATCGACTTCTTGCGATTTATACATTAGCCGATCTTTTTGCCCTTCCAGTAGTGTACGTGGGTACTTCCTAATCATATCCCTGTTAACGGCTTCGTTACACTACGTTTAAACGAGTAAAACACAATATGTTTTATTGAAAATAAATGTAGTTCAGTCACCCGATCAATCATTAAAGGTTTCTAGAGTCGCGCAGATAGAAAAACGCATTTCGGTGTGTCGAATTTAAATAATAATTGATAACATGTGTCCTTCAAGTGTCGACTTGAAGTAAGATAATATGGACATACGAAGAACCTCGTTTCCTCGAAGAGTGTATATAAAGTACTCTTCATGCGCCCATACTGAAGCTTTCCACTTAGATCAAGAGTGGACTATTAGCTCGAAATTAATACAAATCAAATATGTAACCCGTTTCCTAATACCTTTTTTATTACTTGAGAGCAATAAATTGATTGTTATCGATGTTACCACATAGCGCTAGTTTCCATATTTTAGTATCCATCAATAAGTGTGTTATACGAGAGGGTTTTGGAATGCTGGAGCTCACAATTGTTATACGAATCTTCAATCGTACGTCATCAATTACCATATACATAAAATCCTTTTATTTAAGCGTATCAGGATGCCTTCATCCTGGTACATGGTATCTTTATAATATATTTATTTGGCTGCAATTTTCTGATTGCCATGTGGTAACAATAATTCTATAGCTTTACAATACGTCTACATTTACAATTTAAATAAAAAACAATCTACAATATAACACAATAAAAGAAATTACATGTCCTACTACGGCAAAAGACGGAACAATACAATACCTTTCTCTAGAGACCCATGCAAAACCAACCGTTAACATTAACAATACTTTTAAAAATGTACACGACCATACACACATTCATACTACACCTACATACACACGTACACCTATACTCGTACACTACATACATACAACACTTCTTATACATGAATGCTCACGCTTACATGTTCACATATAACCGATCACACACCTTTT
>JAHLJT010008446.1:5631905-5703201 GCA_031308135.1 Acheta domesticus | reverse complement strand
TTTAAAGTAAATATCCGAATAATAAGGAACGGCTCCTCCCTCTAAATCCCGACAGTAAATGCAATTTTGGCCACAATGGTGTTGAGAAGTGCACCTCAAATAGACTGCCACTTTTCTTTAGTAAAGGAGTAAAGAAAATGACAGGATCGGAAGAGGTAAATGGATAAGAAAGTTTTAGCTCTCTCGCTAGAAGAACAAATATTAGTGAGAAGTGTGTATTTACAGTCATTATTATGGTAGTCCCAAGTGCACCGAGGGGACTCCGAAGTGTGTGATGAAGTGGGACACTAATGGACGACTATTTCGGTTTGTGATTTCAAGGGGCGACGAGTTCTTGTCAGACGAACTTGCCTACAAAACTCTCTTTATTTTTCCCGAAAAATATCTTGTGGTGATGCATCTTGCTATGAAAGATGGGCGGTCAGTGGTAGCCAGAAGGTACCAGGCTAACTTTACACATCCATATTCGTTGTTTTCGTGAGAATCCGCACAGATAGTGTGGGTAGGTAAAAGTTCCTGGGTCAAAAGACTCTTCATGGAATGGAAGTAAAGATGTGTTTCACGATAGAATTTTACAGCGTAGTATCTCTCTCTCAATTGTTCTCATTTTATGCACTCTCTGGTACTCTCTTTGCTTGTAGCTCTACCCTGAGTACATGTTCGATGAGAAGAGTGGAGGAAAGAATGCTAAATGTTTTGTTTAAAACGGATATTTACAGCCTTTATATGAATTATGGAACATGCCGGAAACAGTTGATTTTATGAAATACAAGCAAAATATAGTGACCGGTATTTGTTTATTCAGTTTGTTTCGTTTTTTAGTATCTTTGTTTCTCTATGTTAATTCCCGTTGAGGTAGGATCGGTGTCGTATGGCTGGCATCATTGTCGCTAAATAAGTAGGTTCCGCATTTTTAAAATATATTTTTGATGTATTTGACGTATGTTACCAGTGTTTGTGTCCCTAGTATAGAGATGTAAATATCTCGATATAACTCTCGAAAACACAAATGTTACGTCCCTGGAGTGCATCATTCATCACGCAACCAGCACGAGACTTGCTGACAATGGCCAAAGAATAATTTTAAACTGTTATATCGATTAAAAAAAGATTTTGTCGTTAACACAAGGAATGAAATAATGTTCTAGAACAGAATCTTTTAACTTAACATTTGTTGTGGTCAACAATGAAAATACAGATTTGATTTTATAGTATTGTTAACAAAATAGGAACTCACACCCCTGTCTCTAATGCTGACACAACTAGAAACGGAGAGCTCAGTGAAGTTACATTGCGTAGTGAAGCTACTTTATTAGGAAGAATCATTAGTAAGTAGCAAAACTAGAGGCCGTCTCAGCATTTGCTCAAAGGATCAGGGAAAACAGGACGAAAAACCTGATCGTGATGGGAAGGTCTTTGATCCATCCGCCACGGTTACATTCCTTCTAACAAGCATATTGTATTTTAAAATTGTACAGTACAAATATTAACTAATTCATTGAATATATTATTAAAATAAAGAGTACGCTCAGCAGTACGCTCTGAGTAAGGCCACAACATGTTGGCCGAAACGTCAGCCATCAGGACAAAGACGAGGCTTATCCCGGTTAGCTTAGATTGTACTTGGGTCACCGAGGATTCGATCCTGGCTCTCCAGAGGTGGAAGTTTCCAAGTCTGATCCACGGAGAGCATTCCCTCCTCCATTTCGGGAAAAACGACTAAGCGATTAGGAAGGGGGCGTGACCCGCGAGGCGAGGCGGGGGCGGGGCGGCGAACAATGGGCGGCGGGTGACAGACGGAGCTTCTGCCAGCCTGCTATAAATATCCCGCAGATCCCTAAAACAACAGAATACAGGAAGCCTCTGCGGCGCCCCCG
This sequence comes from Acheta domesticus, assembly GCA_031308135.1. Classification (NCBI taxonomy): domain Eukaryota; kingdom Metazoa; phylum Arthropoda; class Insecta; order Orthoptera; family Gryllidae; genus Acheta; species Acheta domesticus. The sequence continues at coordinate 5,701,324 of JAHLJT010008446.1, read as the reverse complement.
CCGCCGCCCGCCGCGCGCCACAAAGGCGCTCTGTGGAGGCGGCGGCGAGGACGGCGGGCAGCGGCGGGGCGGCGGGGGCGGCGGTGGCGGGATGACGCGGGCGGCGCAGGCGGCGGGGGCGGTGGGGGCGGCAGGGCGGCGGGGGCAGCGAGGCGGCGCGGGCGGCGGGCGTCGGGGGCGTCGGGGGCGTCGGAGCGGCGGGGGTGGCGGGAGAGGCATGCTGTGGGCGGCGGGGTTGGTGGGGAGGCAGGCGGCGGGCGGCGGAGGCGGCTGGGACGGGGGAAGACGGACGGCGGGGGCGGTGGGGACGGCGGTGGCGATGGGGAAAGCGGGCGGCGGGGGCGATGGGGACGGCGGGGAAGGCGGGCGGCGGGCGGCGGGGACGGCGGCAACCGAGCGGGGCTAGCGCCATGAGGATCGGGCAGACACGGGGGAGGGGCAACTCAAGGTGTTGGGATAAAACCGTTCGCCTTCACCGCGTGACTCGGGGTTGAAACCCACTACATTCATGTGGAATGACTCAGGGTTTCTGAGGCTCTCCCGTTTTGGGAGGGTAATGAGATAATGAGGTAATCAAAACGTGGAGGTATCCTCAGTCCATAAATCGAAGTATACATTTTGGGTTTTCAAATGTTGAAATTCATTTAGATATGAATGTAACTTAGGCGCGAAGAATTCATAACGAGGCCATTAAAGCACTTTTGATATAATTAAACGCAGGAAATTTCCTTGCGAGAGATATAGTGAAAAATTGTTTCCTGATAAAAATCTTTCTGAGAAGTGGGATTGTTGTTTCGTAATGGATCAATATTTTTGTTCAATGGATGGCGGAAGGACATCTCTTATCCCTTATGCCCGTCATACAGCTAGGGATGGCAAAAATGTTTTAAAACATCCATGTTTTCCACCAGAAATATCGATATATTGCCATCGATAATTTGCTTTCGATGTTTTCTTCACATCAATATTTTGTTGCAAAAACATCGAATTTTAATTTTTATATTTTTTATAAAAACGCACGGCGTAGAGCAATCCACAGCAATATCGATGTTTTGCATCATCGTCTTTATCACGCTGCCCATTTCGCCTGTGCAACCTGGGGAAGTTTGGGAGTTTCTCCTGTTATGAGTATGTTATCGCTAGACGTGTCATTGCCTGAATCGACAGTACTGTTATAAAAGGCCCGCATTCGTTTTGACAAGTCGTGAACCAGAACCAGACTCCATTGAATCCAGGAAAGTCTCATAGTAACAAGTGATGTGTGACGAACCATTGCTTTTCAACCTAGCACGAGTTTCACCATATTAAAAATGGATAGGAAAATAGCATGTCTGTATTTAACTCATAGATGTTTAAAACATCGATGATTTAAATTCGGTGGTGATAGCCGATATCTTGTGGTAATCAATTATGGTAATGGGAGGTAAGGGATAATCAATCACAATAAGTATATAATATTTATTATATCACATCATGCCCAACGTCAACTTTCGGGATCAAAATTTCCCATCTTCAGTGGGTCGTTAACAAAACAAACGGAAAAATGAGATATCAACAAAAGAAGCAAAAAGAAGCATCAAGAAGCATCAAAAACATGCAAATGAAATCTGAAGAATACATAAATAAAATAAATAAATATAAAATTAAAAAATTACTTCTGCCCAAGCAACGTGGATCACACCAAACATTTATGTTTCATTGATGTTATGTAAACATCGTTTTTTTATTGCCGATGTTTTCGACATCGACATCGAAAAGTCTTTAGCGATGTATGGAAACATCGATGTATCGAGGTTTTGGTAAAATTTGCCATCACTACATACGGCCCGGTTGGCTTCGGCTGAATACTTCCGTTTTTCTTTTTTGGCGCACGGGGGTTTGTCAATAAAATGGAATAACTCACGGTATTTGGCGTCGTTCTCGGTTGTGCCGCTAGGCGTCGCATGATCGCAATTGTATCGAGCAGTGCTGGCGATCATGCGACTCCTGGCGGCACAATGGAGAACGACGCGAAATACCGTGAGATATTCCATTTTATTGACACACACCCGTGCGCTGAGAAAGAAAAGCCGTATAGTAAAGAAAAAGCCGTAGTATAGAAAAGCCCACAGTATAGATAGTAAGACGTGAAACCCTGCATGAGCGCCCACGCTGGGTGGGTGTCCAGTAGTCGAAGGCTGTGCCAGGACGCCGCGCTGCGGGCCGGAGAGCTTCAGCGGACCATCGCCGTCGCGACAACCCCCCCTTCCACCCGCTCCGTCACGCACAGAGACGCCTCCGCTTCAATCCAATTCGCCTTACTCTCTCTCCTTCTCTCTCTCTCATCGCGATTGCGCTGTAGTCTAGGACAGGCTCCGGCCAGACATTCGCTGCGTAATCAGCCACGGTCCTGTAAGATATATAGGTGTGTTAACCAGCCTGCCTTTGGGACAGATTTTCGGAAGCCAGGTTGAGGCTCGTTCCTCGCTTGTCCGTACGGTGCACACGATCCGGTTTGGGTCACGGTGGACGATATACATCTTAAGATGAAATCTTAAACTGCGTGGATATTACAAAGTTTACAAAGCATTTCCTACACATTTTGTGACTGTTCGCTCTAGACTTTACCCAAGTTCCAAAGACAAATCACTGATTGAAAATTGTGAAATCAGCTGGCCACAGCTGTCGAAATGGATCACGACCAATCACGACCTTGCCCAAACGATCGCAGGCTTATATCCGAGAAATGTTGAGAATAGCCTCACCTTAGCTTCAGTTTTAGGAACTGGGAGTGAACAAACCTATATCTCCATACACCGTGGTGATCGTACTTCCGCTGTCGGGACGTTTTCCATTTCCATGGGAAACCCTAGCAATGGAGTCACCTTTATTTTAAAACGTTGCCTACGTCCTCTCCATGCACTCGGCCCACGCTCAGCCCAAGATGCCGCGCGGTCCGGCCTCGCTGTCACTCGTTTCCCGCCATGCTGTCGTCACGCTCTCCAATTCTCCGGCACGCGCTTTCGCCGTACTTTGTACGCTCCAATCACAAAATTTCCAGCAACATTCCTTAAAATCCCGACACGCTGTCCCTCTATTCTCGTCTGGTCCCCTCCCCGCGTTTCATCAAGCTTCCACAACGCCCAGCTCGCGTCGTCATAGTTCACGCTCCCTTCCTGAATTCACATCACCCTCACCACATATACGTAGGTAAGTCAAGAAGTATCTGCAATTTTGCCTCTAATTGTCTTAGTTTGGTTCTACGGCTTTGTGTGATCCTAACCATTACGTGGGACCGTTGTCCTTGCCTGTAGGTTTCAAGCTGTTTTCGATCAGTTCCGTCTTGCACTGTTCTGGTTTAAAAATGCCGACAGTACCCTGTTTGCCACAAAGAAGAGAGCGTTCCATAATCCGTTTCTGTGGTTTGAAGGTGTACAATGGGCGGAAATCCATAAGAGATTTTCAAGCACAATTGGCCACAGAGAAGTGTTTGGCAGTTACCAGAACAGTTTAAAAGTGGTCGAACGAGCGTCCAAAAAGAAGAAAGAACGGGGCTTCCAGCTACAGCTTGCAACAGATCCCAATATTGAGCAATTACGTGTCTTTATCGTGAATAACAGACTGGTAATGACTGTTAATGAAACTGCAAAAACATATGCACAATCTCGCCCCGTCGGATTACCATCTGTTTGGACCGTGGATCTGCTCCGATCAACAATTCAAGAAGTGGTGCATATGTGCCTTGCTGCACATTCAAAAACCTTTGTTTCAGAAGGAATCGGGAAGCTTGTCCAAACGGCTTGACCAAGAAGGGTGACCATGTTAAAAAGCACAATAAAAATTGTGTTGTATTCTTCTTGTAATAAATTATAAAAATTGATTGCTGATACTTATTGACTTACCCTCGTATTTTTCCACTGTCGCCACGTTCCTCGCTACTTTCCCGCCACGCTGTGCTCAAGCCCTCTCCCTGCACTCACATCACCCACACCACATACACCACCACATACACCATAGATGCGCTTTCGTTATGTCACGCAATGCCGTGTACTGTAGCTATAAGAAATGAATTCTCCATTTTTAATGATGGAAGATTACAATATCTCCATCCCCATCCGTAACAACTTCGCCCTGCAGGGGATGCACGGAGGCCACAGCCTCCGCTTTGGCGGTGGCGGAGTGCAACGGTTAGCGCATCGGACTGTTATACCCAAGCTCGCGGGTTCAAACCCGATCGAAGCCGTGGATGTTTAAGGGCGAAAATATCCTTCGTACGCCGTCCTTCGGAAGGGAAGTATACCCGGCTGTGCTTTATATGTAGTGGATTTACTGCATATAAAAGATTCTCTCGCCTAGAAGGAAGCCTCTGAGCTAATTGAAATCGTCTGTTTCGTCGCCCGAGTAATACCTTCTTTCGCGGCTAGTTGGTGAATGGAGCGTAGCGAAATTTGCGTGGTCAGACGAAAGAGTAGGCTGCATGGCCTGAGTCCTCGTCACGTAAAATAACGCATCAGTTCAATCCAATTCTAATTGGGCGTCGGCGGCCGCTCGTTCTTCAGGCCCTTCTCTTCGTCGCGTGGCGGCGGCCTGGCGACCCCCGCCCCCCTGCCCGGCACTGTCCGTCTCCGCCTATGCGCGTCCTGCGGCACGTGTCTCGACGCTGCGAACGTGACGAACTGACGCGTGTCAGCGTAGCTCCCTTCGAAGTTGTGTCTCTGTGTGACCTGTTCCACTGATGTGGGCTTACCATATTATTACGCCTCGCACCTCTGACGCGAGGTCTTACCTCTTCAGGTCTGCCAGCTGCTCTCCTTGTCCCTCGGCTACCGCGCTCCGCCGCGCCCCGCCACGCCACGCCCCGCCCCGCCACGCCCCGCCACGTCCAACCACGGCCCGCCACGCCCAACCACGCCCCACCACGCCCAACCACGCTCCGCCCCCGCCACTCCCCGCCCCGCCCAACCACTCCCCGCCCCGCCACCCTCCACCTCGCCCCCGGCTCTCCACGTTCGGCCCCGCCCCGCCATGCCACTTCCGGCCACGCCCCGTCACGCCCCCGCCACGCCCCGCCACGCCCCGCCACGCCCCGCCACGCCCCCGCCACGCCCTGCCACGCCCCGCCACGCCCTGCCATCGCCCCGCCACGGCCCGTCTGGCTCCTCCCCATCACGCTCTACCACGCCCCATCACGCTCCGCTTCTCCACGCCACAGCCCGTTACTCCACGCCCCGTTGCTGTGGCCGCTGCGCTGTCGACCTCAACGTCACAGCCCGTGGCACAGCGGTGAGAGCGCTCGCCTCCCATCTCCGTCCCGGGACAGGCGGCTCTGAAACGCCTGGAGCCGCCATTCTGAATGTGTTTCAATGTCAATATCAGGTGAACATCTCCCGCAGATTTTTTCTATGCGTTCTGAACACAATTTACGCCGTTACTGTCGAGTGCTCTTGTTTTATTGACGTCCACAAGATAACAACATCCTATGTTGCCCTGTGATGACTACGCTGATCCGCGCAGAGACTGAACCGCGAGTGGGTCGCGCGGACTTCTATTGTAATCCAAGCTGTTTACGGCGCTTATCGCTAGTGCAGCAGTTATCACTTGTCATATTTCGCCATAATTTCAATAGCTGGGGCTTTCAACGAAAGCTACTGCAAAATCCGTTGTTAAAAGTTTGTCAACTTTCGCTGTAAATTCGCGAATGAGGTTGAGAGCAATTTTTCAAACTGGCGCAAAAATCTCTCGGCTTTGTGATGAATGGTAAACTCTATTGAAACTCACCTGTACAATTCTTACGGTAGTTGAGTTTGTTTTGGAATGATGGAAAGATTTGTGAAAACACTTATTCCACATTTTGTAGCAATTTGTTCAACTGTAAGTCGTCGGTCTTCTCGGATACGTGAATCAGTACGAGATTCTATTGCCGAGGTCGACACTGTTGCCGGTTGCCAGACTTGTGCTCGTAGATGACGCTTTTGCGGCAACTAAATGTTTGCACCCACATGTAAAAGGTCGCTAGGTTCATTCAACGACTGCCGTATTAATCCAAAATAATTTTTTCTGACGGATCTACTCTTACCGAAAGTTAACAATCGAACAATAGAACGCTGTTTTTCAAAAGTATGTTCTTTCAATGGAGACGCCGTCGTATCTAAGATTGAGTGGTTATGTTTATGTAAATATTAAAGGAACCCTTCGCCTTTTTCGTTTGAGAGCAATGGTGTAGCGTTTCTTTTCCTCTCGGACGCCATGAATGTAAACTAATGAGTTTGGAGGCTGTAGACTTTCGGTATCAGTATCTGACGATAATGAAATGTTAATATTAATTAAAATCACAGTGAATGATCTAATAATTACCTACTTAGCTCTTGTATTTGTCTTGTTTACTCTAGTGTTCCTTATAAATATGGCCTAAACTTATGGTACATAAAATACTTACAGAGTTGTTCTTCTGAGGAGCTTGACAAGTGAACATCAAATGTAGATTTTTTACGTAACATTTTCCGATACCCGATTGCAAAAATTTGGACACGTTCTTCTCTAAATGAGATACGAAAGATCATGGTACATTTACAAGCGAGTTGGAAGTGTCAGACTTCCGATGATGTAAGGCTCCGAGTTAAACAAATCAATGATAGAAAATGCAACAAAATAATCAGTAGAAAAACGGAGGTGTGTAAATTAGAGTCTTCAGTAGCTGCCTGTGTGCGTTACCATGCCGTCATCAGTTCTAGGAATCTACTTTCTCGTATTCGATAAGAATGCTATTAACATATCAAACCTTGTGTTCGTCGTTTGTCGTTTTCCTCTTTTTCTGTGAGTGCGGTAAATGTGTTCATTAATTTACATAGAATTTTTAATATATCTGATACATCTGTCCTTTTTTTGATTCCCTACCATATAAACTCAAAATTATCCGAGTTTTTTTTTGTATCCGAGATTGTCTCGGTCCCAGACACTGCGGATAATCGAGAGTCTATTGTATTTACATCTTATTAGTCTGTAAGTAATACTTGTACTACTAATAAACTAGTTGTAGGTTTAACTCTAAAAATAAAATAATAACGTACTTATCGCACATGATTGAGCGGGATTGTTTTTTTGTTGTTTTTTTCTAAACTGAGTCAATCCCTAAGCCCTCCCCTGGCTATTTGTCTCTTCAGTCATTTTCTTTTATCCTAAGACCTTATAACTTTGTTAAGGCAAGGTAAACGGCTACGGTCAATAAATCCCAGCATATTTTCTCTCACATTTAATTTTTAATATAGTTGTATGTCGTTGAGTTATTCGATTTATATAAACTAGTATTTGTTATTGTGGTCATTGTTATTGTTATTACTTCTATTGTTGTTATTGTTAAATCTACTTCCTTTCCGCCGATTTTTTCATGACGTTTTCCTTGATCCAGGGAAAGAATGCTGAGATGGTCGCGGTTTTCCTGCTGAGTGAGCAATCGCTCTCACCACCAACACACCGTTGGACTGTGTGACGCAGATAATTAAATAAACAAATCATGTTTGTCTGCATCGAATATGATATATTCTATTTTTTCCACGCTTTTGATTCATATTTCGAATATTAGTCACGATTCACCGTAGGAAAAATTCCCTGAACGCCCCCCCCCCCCCCCCCACCTCCCCACTCGCGAAATGGACTCGTCCGTTTCTCGTGGCCGCTCCCTTTTCTGCCTCCTTCCTCTTCTTGATCATTTCCCTCTTATGTTGATCTGCCGAAGCGTAACATCAGATTACAGCGTTGGAGTTCAGTGTTTACATTTTCATGTTTATATTTGCAGAAACTTTTATTTATTTATTTATTTATTTATTTATTTAGTCAAAAAAACAGTAAAAACTGTATATGACGTGTGGGGAAAGAAATTTATCTGCGCACATTTTTCTTGAGGGCCAGAATTTTATTAAAAAAAAAAAAAAAAAAAAAAAAACAACGAAAACGAAAAAATTAATTTAGAAAATAATTATTTTAGAAAAATAAAGATATTTTGAAAAATGTTTTTTTCCCGAGTTATAGAAAATCAATTTCAACTGTAAATGAACTACAAGCAAAAGGAGTGCTCAACAAAACGTGCGCACAGTGAAGCTACATTTACGTCCAGAAGCAAAACAAGGGGCCATCTCAGCATTTGCTCTATGGATCAGGGAAACTGGACAAAAACCTGATCGAGATGGGGTCATTGACCCGGAAGCTGAAGTACATTACTTGTTACAGGCGTATTAAATATTTTTTTAAATGTATACAATGCAAACATAAACTAAGTCATTATATATCTTTGTTTTGTTACATTAAACATTATTTTTCTTTTTCACGATCAGTATAGTCTCTAATTGTATAGAAACAGTTTTGCAGCAGAAAAGATTTTACTTTTAACTTAAATTTGTATACCGACTTTAATTGTTTTTATGTCATCTGGCAATGCGTTGTAAAGTAACGTACATGTATTGTATATTGATTTCTTGTACTGAGCTGTTGATACTGACACTTGATGCACGTGATTTCTACGGCGTGTGTTGTAATTATAAATATCAATATTGCATGAAAATATGTTCCCTCCGTTAAGTAGGTCATTTTTGACAAATATTACAGATTCGTAAATAAATAGACAAGGCAATGGTAGGATTCTCAGCTCAATGAAAAGAGGCTTGCAGGAATCACGTGGAAGGCATTTTTTCATTATTCGAATAATTTTCTTTTGCAATCTGAAGGTCTGAATACTACAGGATGAGCTTCCCCAGAATATTATGCCATATCTCAGGCGGGAATGCACATTTGCAAAATAAACGCAACGAGCTGCATGAAGGCTGACAGAATTTGAAAGAATTCTGAATGCATAGCATAATGAACTTAATTTAGTGTTTAATTCTGTTATATGTACATTCCATTTGAGGTTTGATTGAATTGAAAGACCTAAAAATTTTGTTGCCTCAACATCAGCTAATTGCATATTGTTCATTTTCAATGGAACATGCGATTTCCGATTTGAGATGCAAAAATGCATTGAAACAGTTTTTCTTTCGTTAACAATTAATTTGTTATTATTAACCAATTTGAAACTTCTGAAATTGTACTATTTACTGCTTCTTTTTTGCAAAGAACATTCGTGTCATCAGCAAACAGAACCGTTCTTCCATTTTTAATAAACGAGGGCATATCGTTTACATATAACAGAAAGAGAATAGGACCTAAGATCGAACCTTGCGGGACCCCATGCACAATTGGCAAAGAATTGGAAATATATGTATGTAATGTCCTTTCCTGCCAGTATGGTATTTCTACTCTTTGAGTCCGATGTTTAAGGTAAGAAGTTATCCAATCTAGGGCAATACCACGAATTCCATACGAAGGTAATTTTGAGAGCAAGATCTTATGGTCAATAACGTCAAAAGCTTTCGAGAGATCTAAGAATATTCCAATGGGTATTTCATTTTGGTCTATTGATGAAGCAACATCTTTGAGAAAAGAAAAAATGGCAGTTTCCGTAGATTTTGATTTTCTAAAACCGTGTTGTGAGTCTGAAAACGCTCTGTTTTTCCTGAGAAATGTTTCCATTCGTAAGTAGAAAAGCCTTTCTAATATTTTTGAGAAAACTGACAAAAGAGAATTGGCCGGTAATTTTGAATATCATTTTTTGTTCCCTTTTTTAAAAAGTGGCTTAATTTTTGCTGTTTTGAAAATATCTGGAAATATTCCTGTACATAAAGAAGCATTGAAAATGTGAGTTAACGGATGTATAAAGGCAGGTGCACAAGTTTTTAATAAACAATCCGGAAATTCATCTAAACCAGATGAATATTTATTTTTTAGTTTACTGACTATTCTGAGGATTTCATTGGGAGAAGTTTCGGGAATAAACATCGTATCTGAAATTTTTTGGGAAGTGTAAAATGTTGAATTTTGTGATTTTAGTCCCTTCGTGAGATCAGACGCAATTCTGGAAAAGTGTTTGTTGAAGAGATTGGCAACTTTTTCCGGATTACTCGTTTCTCTTTCATTATCCTTTAAAATAACATTCTCTACAAGGTATCGAGATGATGTGGTTGTATTTTTTACGATATCCCACATTGCTTTTAGTTTTGTTACTAGCGCTCAAAATGTCCTGACTATTTTTCATTATTTTACTTTACAGCAGTAGTTCGTACTTCACAGAAAATCGACATTGACTTTTTAATGTTATCTCTGTTATGAAATCGCTCAATTACGAATAGCATGAAACAATATTGTTTGAAACCACATTGTCGGTTGTTTTTAGCTGAAGAGCCCGCAGACCGCGGGAATATTTATTTGTTGCTCGCAAAAAGAGAAATGTACACGCTATGAATTGCAATAAACCAACGTAAACCGAAATATGTAGTTCATTATGGTATACTAATAATATTGGAAGATTATAACGGCATAATTGAAACCGACGCTACCAATTGGCAATGGTACCGCTTCAATTTTTTTGTTATTTTCAAACTTACATTGCCATCATTTCTCCTACTCCCACTTTCTCATTTCTATTTCTCATATTTTCTGCATAGCCTTTATGTTTGAATCATTATGTATAAATAAGAAACACTGGCAATACCTACCTGTAAGAAGATGCATTTCATTTTTTTTATAAAATAGAACAGAAATGAGTGATTGAAATGTTGATCCGAATATATATTTCATTGATTTTTTTTCAGTTTTAATGTATAAAAAGGAGATGTAGCAAAAATACGAGTGCTTAATAATATTTTGCTATAGACTACGGAAAAAAATCAGCAATTTTCCCCAAAACATCTTGAGAGGTTTTTTTTGCAAAGTTCATGTGAAACCCACTCTATAACCACATATAATGCATAGAACTATTATTTTATGAAAAAAGTATTCAGTGCAGTCGTCATCCCATTTATGAAGACGAGACTGAACTGCATAAAATGTACGCAAACATACACAAATGATGCCCAGTTGAAACAGCCTGAAATTTATGAAGGTGCCTCACAATATAATGAAACAAAAACCACTGCTATTCTAGTTTGCCAAAAATTAATGGTCTTCTAGAGTTACACTTGCACGTCCTCCTAACCATGCGCGTAATCACAACCCACACGCGTGATTTAATAACTCTCCTAGTGTTCCACAACGAACATCCTTGACGGCCGGGGCGTCTCGCGTAAATTATCAAACCTATCGAGTTCACAAACATATTTTCGGTTCGTTTCCACGAGCTCATTAGGCCCCGCGCAAACGAATCCGCTGTGGAGCCGCCACCCATGCAGAAAGGCGCTGTCCGATGTTCTATGAAAATGTTCGCCGGCCGCAGTCACGCGCCGATTTCCGCGGAAACGACTCGCATCACTATCGCTTCTCCCAGCTAACGACGCGGAAAAGCCGCCCACCGTCTCACCACACTTCTCACCACTCTTCTCACCAGAGACAGCATTTTTTATGTAATTACAGAGGGGGTGCAAATTATTAGACTAAAGACGTGGAGTTTGAATTTATGAATTTATTTTCATGCATAGGAATTATTGTTAATATTTAGTGAACACTTATTTTTTATTTATGAGCATTCTGATCCTCTCTGGCATCTTTCTTATGAGTGCCATACACTGCATTTTGATGTGTGGATTGTTTTGACATATTTCCTTCAATATTTCCACTAAACCTTCACGTCTTGTTATCACATTTTTTAGTTTCTTTTTAGCTATTTCTCAAATATTTGATTCATATCTGGACTGTTAGCTGGCCATTGCAGCACAGATTGTTCATTGGCTATAGCTGAGACACTTCCCATACTGTGGAGTAAGCAAATGAAATAACTGGAAATTAATATTTCCTTTTAAATTTTAGACATTCCACTTTTTTTATTATTGTTCTAAAATAATATTATATAATATTGTTCTTTGTTCTGTAAACGTAACGTTTCGGATATGCATTTAATAGCCATCTTCAGACATCTATTGTTTTCAAAAATGGTTGGAATCAGTTGTTTTTTATAAAAATCTAAACTATTTACATTATATAGAATTTAAAGACAGATACTAAACTTTCCCTTGCGTACAGAGTTACTGATGCATGCCATCTGTCTCTCCAGAACACTGTGTGACCCCCGACCCTACCCTCGTCTCACTCCAACTCTCCTCCAATCCACCCAGGGCCTTTCAACTTCCATGTAACGGAGTGGAGGACCATGACAGTAACGCCTTCTCCTGCAACACCTTACAGGAACTGAAATACGAACTACTGCCAACGGTCCCTTCAAACGTGCGTGGTTGCTGTGAAGGTTCGCGAGACGCAAGGCAGGCGCGTAATGCCACAAAATCTTGAGTCTTTGCGCTTTCTTCAGCGGTTTCTTGTATACATGCATTATGAATAATTGAGCACTTAGAAGACACTTTTCGTATTTATCAGAAATCAGCCAATTTTTATGAACGGAAGTTGATGAACGTAACCTGCCGCTGTAGTAGCATCCTGGAGCTTTGTCTCCGGTTTTGATGGAGAGTTGCAAGGCCCTGATTCCACTCTTCGCGTGTCCCTTCAACCCACCCAAGCCCACTCCCTCCCATGCACATTCTTCGCCCTCCACCCACTGACTTTTTCCCTCGCGCCATCACAGTACGCCACGCCACACCAACCGCTCTCTCATCCTCTCGCGCCTGGTGTCTTCTCCACATCATCAACACTTTCCTCTAGGTCAGGGCTGTCCAACTTAGAAGGGCTTGGGGCCACATACAATTCTAGTTAAGCCGCGGGCCGCGCCGTCATTTACGATGGTTTTTACCATAACTACTGAGATTATACTGAAACAAATACATATTAGATACGATTTTTATACAACATACTAAATGGAAATACAACGAGAAATTAATATATCATGAAACAAAAATAAGATGAATTGTGCAATTGTATTGTATTTGATTGATATAATACATTTTTTCAAACAATTGCGGGCCGCATGCGGCCCGCGGGCGCCAGTTGGGCAGCCCTGCTCTAGGTGTTCCCTTGGTTTTGGACCGTTGGCTGGAAGCCTCTCCTCTAGGTGTTCAAAGATTTAAAAGTAAATTAATCAACGGCATTTGTAAACTTTATTAGTTAGTAAATTAGGTTTATTAAAACTGTTATTTTATTATTAATAATTATTGTTACCATTATTAGTATTGTAATAATTATTAAATGCATTGTTTCATTAAATATATAATTATATTTTAAGTAGGATTCGTAATGAAGTGTGGTGACGTGTAGTGCATGTCAGTGTAAGTGGCGAGGATAGAACAAGCAAGAGGAAGGAAAGTTCGCGCGCGGTCCGTGGCCCGTTTGTTAGGGTACTGCTCCGGCATTCGCCTGGTGTTGATGGGAGAGACCATGGAAAACTAACGGTCAGAGCAGCCGGCCGCTAGAATTCTCATCCAGACTGAATTCGCTCAGCTGACAAGCTAGTGTCGAAAAATTCCGCCGCCGTCGGGAGTGGAAGCTAGGCCCTCCCGGTCAGAGGGAGATGCCCTGAGCACCTCCCCGGCCCCCGCGCTTGACGAGTGCCTGCCGCCGAGACGAAACGAAATAATTTTCATGTGCGCACCGCGCGAGCACGAGTGGATTACTGACGGATATTTACCTCCCAGATGCCAACCGTTCATCAGTTAGCACCAAGCCAATTTGGCGCGCGTTCAACCCTGGGGGAAGTCGCATGGCGGCGCGGGGCGCGGGGGAGCGCCAGCGGGGGCAAGCCAGCGGAGCGCTTATTTTGAACCGTGGGAGCTGGTCTCTTGCTGTCGCGGCCCCGGACTTCTCGGAACTGTTGCCCGTGCGTCGCGACGCGCGCAGTGGGCCCGCACGCCGCCTCCACGGGCCAAACCTCGCCACGTGCCACTCAGCAGTGGCGTAGCGTCAGGGCACGCTAAGAAGCAGAGCATCACCCACGTAAAATATTAATGAAACAATCCTAAATATTGTATCGATTATCTTACGAGTGGACCGCATTTAATATAAGTATATGCAACCTGGAAGCGAGAACACTAAACATTTACATATTATAATTAGGAATTAAATACAATATAACTCAAAATTATTTTAAGACAATAATATAATAATAATAATAATAATAATAATATAATAATAATAAATATGATAACAATAAAGGCATTAACAACAATAACCGCATTAATTCTACATTTTTATGGCGGTCCCATGCAGATATTTTAGACTAATAAATACATGACTTTTTATTACACTGCACTCCACTTCACTTCACAACACTTGCACTTTCACTTCTCTTTCTACTTCTGTATTGTACTACACTTCACAGCATGTCAGCACACTTCATTACGAATCCTACTTAAAATATAATTATATATTTAATAAATAATGCCTTTAATAAGTGGTCCGTTGAGCGAAGAATGTTTTGTATTAATTTTAAAAGTGATTTTCTATGATTGGATTGGGCGCGTTGTTACAAGGTGGCCTCTGATTGCTTGGACGCTAAAAGGCTTCTAGCGTCTGCCGCGAGATTGCGACGGGCATTGACACATGCGCAAACGGTGATGTTCCCCCTTTCGTACTCACCATTCACCGAGAGATTCCCGAATTTCTTATGCGAGGTACAACTGCGCAAAGAGGCGTATGAGCAAGTTGCTCGTTTGTGCACGAGAGCGGAGCAGACTTGACGTCAGTGAAATATTTTCATTCTCGCTTGTTGATTCTCTGCACAAAAAGGAGAAATAGTGCTTGCCTATTAATTCTTAATTAAAATCTAAGATGATGAATTCTTCCTTAAATATATTAAACATTATTTTTATCAAAATAATGTTTAATATATTTAAGAAAGAAAAACGTACAAATTCACAAGTGATCTCATTGTCATTCACGCGTGAGAATTAAAGTTGAGCCATTGCATAATTTGCTTTCAAGAAAGTCTCCTGACGTATATTTGTTGAAGTGTTGTAACATTTTCGATAATATAGATTCTGGAGAACATTAAAGATCATGATATGTTTAGTTCGCGTTATTGTTGAGCATCCTCAAACGCGCTAGGCAACGCTACGCCACTGGTATTGTAGTAGCAGTATTGTAACACAAGTATATTTTGCCAAGGTTCACTCCCGCCTGAGATATGGCATAATATTCTGGGGAAACACATCTTATAGCTCCCAGACTTTCAGATTACAAAAAAGAATTGTACGAATAATAAGCAAATCCAACCCACGTGATTCTTGTAAGCCTCTCTTATTAATCTAGGAATTTTACCACTACCTTGTCTCCTGATTTACGAATCAGTAGTTTTTGTCAAAACGACTTACTTAAGGGCGGGAATATATTTTCAGCAAACGCCGATGTCTATAAGTATAACACACGACGTACTAATCATATTCACCGAGTGGCAGTATCAACAGCTCACTACAAAAAATTCACATACAATTCATGTACATTACTCTACAACACTTTGCCAGAAGACATTAAACGATTAAATTCGATAGAAAAGTTGAAGTCCCAAGTAAAATCTTTTCTGCTGCGTAACTGTTTTTATACAATTCGAGACTATACCGAACATCAAAAAGTAAAGTAACATTAATTTTAACAATGATAGTTAATGTAATTATTTATCATTTGAACTGTATAATTCTAAAGAACCTGTAACAAGTTGTACCACAGTTTCTGGGTTGATGGCCCCCCATCTCGATCAGGTTTTTCGTCCAATTTCCCTGATCTTTGAGCAAATACTGAGATGGTCCCTTGTTTTGCTTCTGGACATAAATGTAACTTCATTATTTGTGCACGTCTTCTGAATTTCAGTGGGAAATATAGTTATTCAAATTATCGTTTTTATATTATCACGGCAAAAAGTATTATTCTTTCGTGAAGAACAGGAGGGTTCAGGGCAGGAATTTATAGCTAATTTACTTTTGAAAAATATATTTTATTATATAGGAGCGAATATTTTGTCAACAAAACTAAAAAAACCTCTCTTTTCTGTATTCAAAATTCGACTAGAATAAGGTTTAGGATAGAGACCACAGAATTATGAAAACGTGCACAAAATTCACTTCTCCCCATAGCTCGTCACACGCAGTTTTTTAACTGTTTTTGACGTAAATAAATAAATAAATAAAGTATTGTAACACAAGTATTGTAACACAAGTATTGTAACTAGTGTTGTAACAATCGACCAGGTTTTTTGTCCAGTTTCCCTGATCCATTGAGCAAATGCTAAGATGGCCCCTTGTTTTGCTTCTGGACGTAAATGTAGCTCCACTGTGCGCACGTTTTGTTGAGCACTCCTTTTGCTTGTAGTGGTGAGGAGTAGAACTGATGTTCGTTACTACTTTGTTAGCAATGCACAAAAATCAAATCAGCAGTCTATTTACCGTTGAAATTAATTTTCTATAACTCGGGAACAAACATTTTCTAATTTCAATTTTTCTAAAATTAATACTTTTCCTAAATTCTTTTTCTAGTTTTTCAAATGTTGCTAATTCGCGCTTTTTTCTGGGCCTCAAGAAAATGTGCGCAGATAATCTCTTCCCCCACACGTCATATACAGTTTTTACTGTTTTTGATCAAATAAATGTAACATTTCTATTTAAAACGTCATTTGAAATACTGCTCAACTTACGCTAATCTGAAACTGCCAGCTATCTCCTTTCACTTAAATGTGTAACGCTCCAGCTGTTTATTTTATATCAGTTCGGAAAACGTAGAGGGGACAATTGTTTTTTCCTACTTGAATACTTTGGGCCTATATTTCCTTTTATTGGAAGATTTAATGTCATTGGTTTGTCGAGTATGCGATAAAAAAGTGATAAAGATGTTTAATTACCAGTACATTATAAGTTCTGAATCGAGAAAGTCCGTAACATATGTATGAATCTGAAACCGAATGCTCTTATTTGAAAAAGGTGTGTGTTAAGAGAACTCAATATGAATAGAAAATTATTGAATGTTCTAAGATTTAATTATCATGATGTTAATACCTTCATGAAGATTGTATTTAACCCTAATTAAAAACCAGTAAATTATTTCGGTTAATTGAAATATTACGAATAAAATTGTTCGATATCCAATATACGAATTAAGTGAAAATATCTATACATATTTGCCATATTTTAAAAATAACATTCATAAATTTCATAACTAATATTTGAAGTGATTTTAAGACCATCTGGTAAATTGTAGCTTTTCCCCTTCCCAATTTGTAAGGAATTTCCAGTTTTCTATATCGAATAGAAATAATTCATTCAGGTCTTATTATAAGCCATAATTTGGAGTAGTGACGTAATTAAAGTAAAAATATTTTCTTTAAAAGGGCAAGATTTTTGCTTTACTGCGCAAAGAAAGGATAATCTTGTTATAGAGATTGGAGAGATATGTGCTGTGAAGTAAAACATGAATACAAAATTCAATATGATGATGATGATGAGCACGATGATGATAAAGATACGATCATTCGTTTTTCACTTACTCTGGAATGTGGTTAGATGCATTATTTGTTTTTTCTCATAAATCTATTTCATTACGAATTAATTTGCAAATTTGTTAAAATTCTGAGAACATTGGAAGTTATTTAGGCTCATTTTTTAAATTTCGAGAACATTCCAGATAGTCCTTTTATATTATCGAACATATAATAATTTTCTAGAACCCTCAGAGCGGTTTAGTTGGAAAAAATTCTGAAGATTCCTTGTTTAACTATTTTTGTTTCGTATCAGAAAATCTGTTATAAAGATCCCAATAAACTACACACGCCTGATGTCGGTACCGAAGCCCACACTTATGAGTGTTTTAATCAAATTTAGTGCTGATAAACTTCTTTAGTACAATTGGGATTTCTGTTGTTGAATTGAAAGGTAATTCTGTGAAACGAAATATATAATGCTTTTGTGGATTGCGCCCACTGTGTGCCACTTATCTTGCCTGCCAGACGGTCCGGGGGACCGTTTCTAGCAGAATGAATGCTCTCACAATCACAAGAATTTTCGCTCTCTTGTTTTAATCGGGCAGTGTTTCTTGTGCGGCGTGTGGGAGGTCGGCTAATTTTGTCTACTTTTTTTGCAGATTTCGTGGCGTGTCGCGTTGTTCTGTTTTTCTGTAAGCATTTCATTTTTTAGCTAACAATGTGACGCGGTACGAAATTGCTGTAGTGGCCTCAGAAACGTGCTATGCGTTTTTCCAAAACACTTGATCGTGGGGGAAACGTATCAGAAAATGAAGTTCCGTGAAAGAAACTACTAATAGAAAATTATCCTTTAAATAATTGGCTCAAAAATAGTTATTTGGTGTCTCATTTTTATATTTTTACACCGTTAGTTTTCTACCTTTTAACTAAGAAATCTTCAGTCGCCCCAATAAAGAGAAATTGAGATTGAGTTTCACAAAATATTAGAGAAGGAGGTATGGAAATTGTAATGCTGGAATGGTCTTCATTTTGTAAATCACACGACTTGCAAAGCGGGTGTATTATAATTAAATGTATAATTTTTAAAGTTCTCCTCTTAAGGCATCTTGGTTAAGCTGGCGATCTTACAAAATATTTGTTTCCATAACCATGTTTTATTATCTTACTGTTTGTCCATTTCTTATCGCAACAATTAAAATACTATAACGATTGATAGTTTCGACCATTTATCATTTCGAAACTATGAAAGTTTTTCCTTTTCTATTTTAATATTACTAAAATTTGTTTTCTCCGACTTAATGTTTTCATTTGTCACCTCCCTGTTACCTAATTGATATACTCTGGAAATATGTTCTTCCATTAACCGCCTTCCGTGATGTGACCTTGAGTTGGGGTGAATAATTCTTTTGAACAATTTGAATGACATAATATTCAGTTTGCTTTCTAGTGATGAAGGGTATTCAGAAAAATGGTTTTTCTATGTCGGACATATAACTTTCAAAACAACAGAGATAACTTATAAATTCTAAATTCCGCATAAAAAGAAAAATACTCTTTAATTCCGCCTTCTTTCACCAGCGGAAGATAGCTATTTTTACACATGCCTTTTTATTTATTTATTTATTTATTTACGTCCAAAACAGTTTAAAACTGTGTGTGACGAGCTATGGGGAGAAGTGCCTTTCTATCCAGTTGACCCACTTAGAGTTTTGAATGGTGGGAATGAAATACCAAATAGTTACATGATTACTTACATTCCAGTACCCGCATACTTTAATTTTTTTTAACGTAGAAATACTTATTGTAGACTTTTGAATCTGTATTTTCCCATCCTAAATAGATTTCAGGAATATTCATGTAAATGTGACATTCTGAATTCCAACGCTGTTTCCTGCTACGTCGTTTTACTTTTTGAAATTCGACCTCATACTTTCTTAGCCTAATAAGTTGTATAAGGCTTTTATAAATATTACTCGAAGTGGATGATAGTTATTAATTCACAAATCCTATAATAAATGTATTTTGAATTATGTTAAAGGTATGCATACAATTTGATTTGACCATATATTATTCGCCTGTTAATTTTCAGTCTTGTATTCTATGCCATCGAAAATCACTTCAACGTACAAAAATCGTTTCCTTGACCTACAAAATATCCTGCTGCGTATTTTTTATTTTAAATTTTATTTTCTTTCTGTTCGGTAGTTGAACTGGATACAGCACAAATAACATAATTCGATATTTATCTTACTGTTTTAACTGTGACCTTTACCTATTGGCAACTACAATTTATTTTTAACTTATTTAATTAAGCTCGTCGGTTCGTGGACAGTGTGCTAGATTTCTATGGGACAGTCCCGCGTTCGATTACCTACCAGGGCAAAAATGAAGCTGTAACTTTCAAATAAAATTCGTCTCAGTTAATACAGCTGTGTGATGAAAGAAGATTCAGGCAGGCCAAATAAGCTGGGTACGGTGACGGGAATATGTCATGCTTTAATGCTCGCCATATCTCTCTCAGACCCCAGGCGTAAATAATAAGTAAAAACATGGTCCAGGTCTGGGAACACCGCTAGCTGGCAAAGGCCGGATGAATCCTTTTTTTAATACTTTTGTATTCATTTATTTTTGTCTGATTTTACATCGTTTAGCCTTCCGGTTCTACAGATGATTGGCGACTTATACTAACTTTAAAACGTACGAGTGGGGAAACTTCCTGAGCACCGTCAGGATATCACTACAGATATTAATTGCTGAAGTTAATTATTTCTAATCAGAGGCGGAAAAGCAGTTTAAGAATGAATGAAGGGGATATCTGTTTTTTATACTCAGGAAGAGAGGGTTATCTATGCCGAGGTTGTAATATGATGGTCCGGTTATGTTAGGTAGGTGAAATATGTAAATGATTTGCTCATTTATTGATTTTAAATTGAAATTTGAATGGATGATTTCGGATTAATTCCTCCCTAAAATGTGGAAAAAAAACCATACATTTTTAGAATATGCAATGTCAACAGGAAGGAGGTTCATTGCATTCTGTGATTTCAACTGATGCTTATCATTTAAGTTTCATCTTTTCTGTTTGATTCTCCACAGACAATATTTTATACACATTTATTTATTAAATCCATTGGTTTGTTTTAACAGGATTTTCCTAGTATTAAGAGGCTCTTACCCATAAATAAAGAGGGAAAAATAGACGTATATTTTGGCAAAAATATATATTTATATTGGTAACGATTTTGAAGTAGTTTGTTATATATAGAAAATGTGAAGGTATAGATAATATAAAAATTATTTTAAATATGGATCGTTACTTTGGTGTCAGTGTTCTGTACTTCAAGTCTTTAAATGCAGACAAATTTGTACTACAGAATCACAGCAATTCGTCCGGAATACTGGTATATTAGTTAAAAATAGGCAGTTTCCAGTTTTGGTCACTCGGTATCGTTTAGTAACGATGTATTCGTATTCGGAAGTTGGCACAGCCGAATTTGCCCACACATCCGTCCCATGCAGAGCGTGGTCGTGTGGCGACATTTCTACTCGCTATCAAGCTGAGCGGTGTCGATGGAATCTCGCGGTCCCCGAGGGAGTCGGTGCGCGAGGTCGAAGGCGGGGGCGGGGGCCTTGGCAAGAGGCGGCGGCGGCCCCTGCTGCGCGCTGACTCAACGTGTCCCGCGCCTCCACCCCGCCCCCTCCCCCGCTCCGCCCCGCTCCGCCCCGCTCCGCCCCGCTCCGCCCCGTTCCGCCCCGTTCCGCCCCGCTCCGCCCCGCTCCGCCCCGCTCCGCCCACCTCCGCCCACCGCCCAACTCCACTCACCTCCGCCCACCTCCGCTACCTCCACCTACCTCCGCCCACCGCCCACCTCCGCCTACCTCCGCCTACCACCCACCTCCGCCCGCCGCACACCTCCGCCCACCTCCGTCTACTTCCGCCCACTGCCCACCTCCGCCCACCTCCACCTACCTCCGCCCATCTCCGTCTACTTCCGTCCCACCTCCGCCCACCTCCGCCCACCTCCGCCCACCTCCGCCCACCTCCGCCCACCTCCGCCCACCTCCGCCCACCTCCGTCCATTGCAATTTTATTATTTTCATGTGAAAGAAATGTACGAGCTTTTCGTTTATTTATTGTAAAAAGTGTCAAATTAGATGTGGCGTGTGAGAAGAATTATAATCTACTTTTCTACACGTTTTCTTGACATTAGAATCCCTATCACCCTTTTTACTATACTCTTGTTATTGAAGGTCGCATCTAGGTCACTAGCGATCACGTCAAGCGTGATGGTAACTGTGAAGATAACATGATCTGGTGGTGATAGGAGGTGAAAGGACGAACACAAATACAGCCATGCCCGAGGCAGGACTCGAACTCGCAATCCGTTTCGAACTCGCAGTCCGAGATCGTTTCGACACTATCTTATCGATCTCGGCCACCGGAGATCGGCTATACTCTCTTTATTTATCGTCAAAATACAGTAAAAACAGGATATAGGGAGAAGTACAATCTGCGCACGTTTCCTTGAGCCTCCACTCTTTTACAATACCTCATACTTTTACACCCACTCATATCGCTACCCCACTCTTTTACAATACGTGGTTGAATTGTGAATAAAGGTATCAACACGTGTCCTTGGGAACATTTGAAAACTGGAAAATTTGTTTGCGAGTAATAACAAACGTATTGGCATTGACCAATGGAGTACAGAATTTAATTTACAATATTGGCGACAAAGTATGCCCACACAAACCGCCCTACGCATTCCGCAACTAACAAGAAAATCGTTCAAAAAATGTTTACAGTCCAGATGCAGAACAAGGGGCTGCCACAGTATTATTCTATTGGATTAAGGGCCCTCAGAGGTGTGGTTATTGTTAAAAGAGTATTTAGCTAGTCCACAGAAGGAAGTGTGATTCTTGATATCATTTTTGGGCAACATAAAAATGGAACATTTAAAATAAGGCAACGTAAAGGTGTCATTGCCAATTCTGTGGTACACGCATTGTAACTCTGTAATCCATGATAAATTCATCAATAAATATAGCGTCGAGCACAGTATATTCGTTTAGCTTCTTGGAAAAACCCGAAATGAAAACGTGGGAATGGAATTTCATGACCGAAATGCCTTACAAATGTTTCACATCATCCGTTCCTCAATTCTTGTTTGTCCAGGTTTTAGGTAGGGCAAATTTTGTCACGTTTCACAGATTCTTACAGAGCATCAGCGTCATTTTAATGGCATTGAAATTTAGTAAGTTGTCTTATGACACCAACAAATCCAAATTTTTCTTTCCGTAAATAAATAATAAAAGTAAATTTACTCACTGACAGTCATGATATCAACATCTTGCACACGTATGAAAAAGGCAAATGTCTCACCTGAAACAAAGAGAAAATCCATAATAATATATGTAGAATGAAAAGATCAATATAAGAAAGCCATAAATAGAGGGGAATGATCTAGGAATATTGGAAAAAAGGAAAGAAAATGGATGAAGGATTGAAATTGCCACTTTGTCTGTGGCTGACGTCATTGGAGTGCCTAAAAACAAGAATGATACCTTTGATCTTATATTTAATTATGGCATCTAAGAAATATAAAACTGAAAATATTTTACTCGTATATGATGAATATCATTAACTGTCACGTGGTTATATATATCAGAAAATTAAGCAAAAGACATGGAACAAAACTTGCTTAAAACTTCAAGAAACATTTCAGTCATACGTTTCATCACGTGGATTATTTTGTAACCAGACGCATCAACTATTATAGTCATCAGAACCGTAAGCGTCGTGCTTGTTAAATACCATGAACTGAAGTGAGATGTTATATACCATGAAGAACGTGAGATCCGACGCCAACATACACCTCGTCACGCTGGGGTTTCCCACTTGGGGTATCTCCGCCTGCAGGGCAACGCTGCAGCTTGTTCAAGACCTGATGACACGACTGCTCTCCCGTCATGGATGATAGTGCGATGTACGTATGGTGTGTAAGGAGTAAACATATTTTTATCTCCCAATTAGTAATTTTGTTTTTCATTGGCTTCCTTTAATACTCCCAAGTTGGCCGGTTTTTCGTCCAACTTTTTTGTCACATTCTCTGCTCTATTCACAGCTTCAGCGTTTCATGAAGCATATGAAGCGTTCAGCAAAAAAGGCCAGTATTTGTGAGAAAATAATTTAGTTTTCAAGTAGCAAAGAAGCATTAATATAATTAGAAATATTGACTTCGTTATAATGAAATTGCTACGTGTCTAAGAATCGCTAAAGATTTAATCAAGTATCGTCAGTAAATAGCAATTAGGTCTTTGATGCTTAACGCCTTTGCAAATTTCTGTCTTCATTTTAACAATTGACCAGGAAAACGAAGTATCAATACACAGCATCCGATTGTCAACATGCCGTTAGAGGCAGTAGGAGCTCATTATTCCCCCCTCCATTCCCGTGCTCCCCTCCCCCGTCCCCCAGCTTTCGCTTCCCCCCTTGTTCCATCACTCGGCCCCTCGTTTCCCCCTCCCTCCCCCTAAACCCCTCCCCCCGCCGCGCCACGCAGGGCCCCCCGCTCATTAACCTATTTTTGTGTGCGGCCCGTGGACATAGCTGCACTCTATTTGCAGCGCTCTGTTTTGAGTGAGCTATCATACGTTCGGGAGTTTAACAGAGAATTAGCCGCCTTCTGCACCGGAAAAAAACCAGCGCTTTGGGCGGCGGCGGCGGCTCTTGGACGCGTCTGCCGCGCTACCGCCGCCATCGCCGCCGCCGCAAGGTAAACGAACTACGGGCGATTCCACTCGCGGGGAGGGGGCCAACTCCCGCGCCCCCGCCCCTGCCGCCCTCACCTGGCCCGCCGCGCCGCGCTCACTCATGACCAATTTTACCAAAACATCCGTACATCACTAAAGGGTTTTCGATGTCGAAGAGAACATCCACTAAAAACATCGCTGTTTAAAACATCGATATTTTAAATTTAAACTGATAAACATATTATTTTCCCATCCATTTTTAATGAGCGTACGCAAATGGGATATATTTTACTGTTTTGTTAGTGGCATGTTAGTAATAGGCTACTAGGATAATAAAAATTATTATTGAATGTAAAGAAGAAAATTAAAATTAAAGCACCACGTGTTTCTCTATTTCACTATCTTAATCTCTTAATCAATACTTTACATATGCCATACAAAAATACGATAAAAATTACATAAACATTCTTGAAAAAGCATTGCATGAATAATAATTTCAAACATCGATGTTTTTGCAACAAAATATCGACGTGACGATAACATCGAAAGCATGTTGTTGCGAAATGTCGATGTTGATATATCAATGTTTCTGGTGGAAAACATCGATGTTTTTTTGCTATCCCTAGCCATGCTCCTGCTTCCCAACCTCTTTTTCTACTACCGGGAGTGTGGGCTCAGGGTATCAACTGATGTTACTGTCTTCAATTGATTACACTAGCTAGACAGCTAGGACGCATTCAGTCTGGAGGAGAATTCTAGCGGCCGACTGCTCTGGTCGGTAGTTTTCCGTGGTTTCTCCGATCAACATCAGGCGAATTTCGGAGTAGCACCCTAAGAAACGGGCCACGAATCGCACGTGCTCTTTCCGTCCTCTTGCTTGTCCTATCCTCACACACACACACACACACACTAACGTGTACTACACTACCACATATGCCGGGACACCGGTCGATGGTTTAGAGATTACTAGAGGAAAGTACCCAAATTTGGACCCCATTTTGTTTTCGAATATTTTGAAATGCAATTTTCTGTGCAATTAATTGAAAATATTTGCAATGCATACTATTATTAATAATATAATTATTATTACTATTATTGTTATTATTATTGACGTATGAGCTCTATTGGACCACGCCAAGTACAACACAAAGCATTTCAGCGCTTCCCATATCTCCTTCATTATCTCAGAGTGTTTCCTTTATCTTTCCTCTGAGGTTCCAGGTTTTTTTGTTTTCTTACGCTTGGCCAACCCTCCAGTCACAAATTTTCTATCTAAAAATCCTATCGTGTATTTCCTGTTGTGCTATCCGGCTTCTTTCAAGTTTTTTTCAATTACAACGATTTTATTGTTTCGCTGTACTTCTGTTTTCATAGAATTCTACTACTTGTCTTAACCTGGTTGGTTCCATTCTTTTAATATGACCATAAAAGTTAAGCCTGCGTTTCTTAATGCCAGAATATATGTCTGTGCACTTTTGTACTTCTTTATTTACTCTTAGTCTGTAAATTCCTTCCTCAGTGTGTTTGGGGCCTAAGATTGTCCTGATAATTTTTCTTTCTTTCTTTTCGATTTCTTCGACACATCTCTTTCCGTTTAAAAAGAGTGTTTCAGCACCATAAAGGCAATCCGGTTTTATCACTGTATTGTAGATTCTCAGTTTTGTGAACTTTTTTTTTAAACGTTTGTTGCGTCTTTTACGCAACACGTCTCGTTTAGCCCCTAGTCGAGCTTAGAAAGCGGAGTAATCCTCCACTTAGATATACATTTCTTGTTGTAGATGTTCTTTGTGAGTCTAAATGCAGTTTCCATTTTTTGACAACGAATATCACTAGCAGCTTTCTCAGTAATGGAGAAAGTCCATCCCCTTGTCTCACCGCTGTTTTAATTTCAAAGGCCCTGATATTTCTCCCATGAACTTTACTCTAGATGTTGTGTCAGCTCGTGTCTGTCTGATAATTGCAAGAGTTCAGATCCAGACGTTGTTCTAAAATTTGGAACAGAGATGCACGGTCAACTGAGCCGTAAGCTCTTTGGAAATCAACAAAGTACAGACTATTCTCTAGTTGTAAACTAATTAAATCACCATGGTACGTGTCAAATAGGCATATTAGAAACGAATTGAAAATAGAAAACTTGAATACTTAGATTAGTAGACTATCAGCAAAAATTTTGAGACACTACCAAAAGCGGAATGTGTTAAAAACTTCAATATAGGACGTTAAATAAACACATTAAATTTATTTCAAGGTTCCGCATAAATGACGCCCGCTATAAACGTTTCAATAAGAGTGCAAATTGAATAAAGAAATTATTAAACTTACAGACATAACATTAAACAATAGAATGTTACAAATTCAAAATGAAGTTAAAAATATCGAAACACTAAATTACGGAAACGTAACAAAGTGAAAGGGAGCTTCCACTAAATGAACTCCCCACCTGCGTATGCCCTAACCCAGTTCTAGTATTCAGTAATACAGATCTCTGTAAAATCAGTGGATTGAACAAATAGAAAATAAAGCTGTTAAAAAAGCTTCAATGATTGCAGAGTAAAAATGTTTAATTGTAGGGAGACCATACTTTGCTCATCTCATTTCCCCTTTGTCAGATGGCATGTCCTTAAGGAGGACAGTGTCTACGATTATCACGCCTCTGACGTCCCTTCGCATTTTTCTGCTTTGTTTTCCTGTTTTGCTTCGCTCAAGTAGCAGTTTGCTGTCAAAATAAATCGTTGCTTCATTTTGTTTAGTCTGTTTCTGTGAAAGCTAAACAGATTTTCACCAAGAAGTAAAAATATCTCAAGTGCGATTCTAAGTAGATTACTCGTATACATTTTCTATAACAATTATACATAGGTACGTTTGGCGTTTTGTCTAGTTGTTCGTTTAATTGTGGATCAGTGAAAGACACTATACTCCGAAAATGTTGATTCAGAATCGAATGTAAATAAGTAAAGGTAAAAAAATTATATTTCCATGTTTCCCCATTTCCGATATTTAGATGATCGTCCTTTGTATTCTGTCTTAACTGAGTGAATGAACTGAGTGACTTCTTTAATAAGTTTTATGATTAGACATGCTATTTACTCACTGCTATCGTTTTTTAAAACACTTGCCAGGGGCGGATCCAGTCGATCATTGGGGGAGAGGACATCGCAAATTTTTGTTAAATAATAAACATTTGGTATTATATTGTATATTAGTCATGTACTGTAGATATGAAACTATACAATATTGTTTAAATAATTACACAATTCAAACAAACATGTAAATTAATTATGCAAAATGAAGGAAGGTAAACGAAAACTCCAGGCCTTTTGGGGGTGAGCCATGGACCCTATGCCCTCTCCCCCGGATCCGCCAGTGTCAGTTGCAGTATTGAAAAAAATACTTATTGGCGCGTCTTTATAGAGCAACATGCAGGACCAAGCAAATGACACCAACTTGCGTCTACCGAATGCAAGCTCTAACACGACGAGGCAGCAACAACGCCTTCGAAGATAACACCGGGAGAGATGGCTCAGTGCATCAACCTGATGTCACTGCAGTCCCTCTGACCGGGAGGTCCTAGGTTCGAGTCCCGACGGCGGCACTGATGAAGTGTTGAATTTTTCAATTGAATTGAATTGCCTTATTTTATGTGGCGAGACTCAGGCCATGAGGCCTAGCTTGTCAGCTAGGTCGAATTCAGTCGCTGTCTGGAGGAGAATTCTAGCGGCCGGCTGCTCTGATCGGTAGTTTTTCCGTGGTTTCTCCGATCAACACCAGGCGAATGCCGGAGCAGTACCCTAACAAACGGACCACGGACCGCGCGCGATCATTCCTTCCTCTTCTTTCTCCTATCCTCTCCCTCTTATACACACACTCACACGAACATGCACTCCACTACCACACATGCCGGGAGACCGGTCGGGAGCTTAAAGCTTGTCCCGGCTGGGGCGGTGTCCCGCTCGTGGGAGATACCTAGTTGAGGGGAAACCCCGCTAGTCGACGGTAGGTCGGCGCCAGATCTCGCCATCCAGCGAGGAAAAGATCATCACTATCTCACGAGAAAAAACCTGCACTACACTTACGGGACTAATGACCTAAGTAGTTGGCGAGCCCGGAAACATCAATCAATCGAAGATAACGACGAACGATGCTGGATTTGATGTGGGGGAAAAGGGTCGTCCTTGACACCACGACCGCACTGTGGCTGCGATGGTTCGCGGATTCAAACCTGATCGTTTAGGGGCGAGAAAATCCTTCGTATGCCTTCCTTCGGAGGGGAAGTAAAGCCGGCTGTCCCATGTTAGTAGATTTACTGCATGTAAAAGATCCTCAAGCCTAAATGACGCCTCTGAGTTAAATTCAAGTCGCCTGTTTCGTCGCCCAAGGAATACCTTCTTTCTCCGGAAGATAGTGAAATGAGCGTAGCGAAATTTGCGTGGTCAGACGGAAGAGCAGGCCTCATGGCCTGAGTCTCGCCACGTAAAATAAGGCAATTCAATTCATTTGAATTGAAAAATTCAACACTTCATCAGTGCGAAAGGTGAGCGAGGTCAAGAATGGTCACCTTTGAAATGAGGGGTCTACCATAAATGTTATAACGCTGAAGGGGGAGGGAGGGGGTCGTCACCATTGCGCTGCGTTACATAGAGTAAGGGGGTATTATATGAGTGTTACGTAACATTGATATACATTTTTTTTACATTTTCCAACAGTTGCTGAAACAATTCTTTATTCGAGGCCTGTACTAAAACTTTAAAATATTAACGAATTAATGTTTTAAAAACAAAAACTAAAGTTATTAGTTGTAAATTGTTACAAAAAATGGTAATGTTTTTACAACATTTTTTATCTGTAAGATTACGAAGAAAATATTCAAAACTGATTTGAAGAGTATTCTCGAATCGATTTAAATTGGCTCTGTAAACTCTCGCTCTTGCATCATCTACGACGGCGTGTGCATTGCTTGATCAACCATTTCTCGCCCAAGCATTCTTCTCTCACTGACAACTTGCCCCAATCTCATTGGTAGCTGCAGCCACCATCGCCAACTAATTTCTATTTTAATTATCATTAATTTTAATATTCAACACAAGTAAAATGAATACAAATTATTTTTATTGTGCTATAATTTATTTTCACTTCTTGTATTTAAAAGTGGGTGTCGCAATACGTAATTAATTAGGGGTTCAAGCGTGTGTTACGGGTGCGATACAAGGGGGAGAGGGGGTACTGAAAATATTCGAAATTTGTGTTACATAATTTATGATCTCTAAGAGAAGAAATATATTGAGAATAAAAGTTTTGTGTCGATTGCCGCGAAATGACTGGCACCGCTGAGGATAACACCGTTCTACTACAAAATTCGAGTCGCGTTAGTCCATTTTTCGAGGAAGAGCATGCAGAGAAGGTGTCTTAAGATTAAAAGTAGAGTGAACCACTAATGCGAAATAATAAAGACTCGGAGAAGCAATGAACGAAAGAGAATTGACCCTTTTCGGACGGTGAAAATTGATATTTTCACTGTAGAAGGGAGATGCTAAGTCGTTCTCTTATGGTTTCAATGAATGTTCCGCAGAGCGAAGGAAAAAGAGGTTCTGCACCATCAATACTTTCTAATATTATTTGGAACTTTTGTGATTATTATAACGGCGGGTGCCGGTGGGCGATGCAGGGCGATGGAGGGCAATGGAGGGCGCTGGAGGGCGATGGAGGGCGATGGAGGGCGATGAAGGGCGATGGGGGGCGATGGAGGGCGATGGAGGGCGATGGAGGGCGATGAAGGGCGATGGAGGGTGATGGAGGGCGATGGAGGGCGATGGAGGGCGATGGAGGGCGTTGGGGGCGCTGGAGGGCGATGGAGGGCGATGGAGGGCGATGGAGGGCGATGAAGGGCGATGGGGGGCAATGGAGGGCGATGGAGGGCGATGGAGGGCGATGGAGGGTGATGGAGGGCGATGGAGGGCGATGGAGGGCTATGGAGGGTGACCGAGGGTGACCGAGCGACACGGAGGGCGATAAGGGTGACGAACACATGGACGGCGTCCAGAGCGACGCAAGGTGTGACCAGATGGCGAAAACGTGGCCAAAACCTCAAACGGCTTCGAATTCAGTTACCGAGTTGTACACGGGGGTTTCCAAAGTCGCTGATTTCAAATCGCACCTCAAAATTACGCAAATCAATATGGCGAATCCAACATGGCGACCGAAAATGTGAAAATATCTTTATTACGGTTGTAGCCTTTCCTGACATTTAACTTCGTGGGAAGTATACCCTTTCGATCGCATTGCGGCCCATCTGGGTTGATGACAAAATATAATTCGTATATGTTAAAAGTTATACGATAACATTTATTCACTATAAACTTAGGAACAGAAAAAAGAATAAATAGAAATATTATCATAATTAACAAATGCTAATATTTAATAAATAACACAATATAAATAATGCAAACAAATAGTCAATAAACATAAATTATATTTATCTCAACAAAATATTTTAAACTGATCAGTTCGTATATTTCACTACCGTAACGTAACGCGGCGAGATACTAACCCACATAAAGATAATTCTTCATAAACCCTCAATCTGCAGAAATTTTCAATAAAAGTTAGCTTTATTTATAACATATTGAATCACTCTATTCAATGATATGAGTTATAATGCGTTATGCGTACTCCTTATTCGTACAATATCTCTTAAATAGATCAGTTCGTATACTTCCCTCACGCAATTTACCACGGCGAGATACACACCCACATAAAGAATTGTTCATAAACCCTCAATCTGCAGAAATTCTCAATAAAAGTTAGCTTTATTTGTAACATATTGAATCACTCTATTCGATGATATGAGTTATAAACCGTTATGCGCACTCCTTAATAGTACAAAATCACTTAATTCGAATAGTTCGTAACGTTCTTATACTTCCCTCACGCAATTTATCACGGCGAAATACACAAGCACATAAAGAATTGTTCATAAACCCTCAATCTGCAGAAATTTTCAATAAAAGTTATCTTTGTTTATAACATATTGAAATAGTCTTTTGGAAGACATGAGTTAATGAGTTATAATGCGTTAGGTGTCTCCATCAGCCCTGCACCATCCGAGCCGGGACAAGCTCTAGGCCCCCGACCGGTCTTCCGGCATGTGTGGTAGTGAAGTGTATGTTTCTGTGTGTGTGTGTGTGTGTGTGTGTGTGTGTGTAAGGGGTGAGGATAGGACAAGGAAGAGGAAGGAAAGATCGCGCACGGTCCGTGGCCCGTTTGGTAGGGTACTCTTCCGACATTCGCCTCGCGTTGTTCGGAGAACCACAGTAAAGTACCGATCAGAGCAGCCGGCCGCTAGAATTCTTCTCCAGACAGCGACTGAATTCGACCTAGCTGACAAGCTGGTCGAAAATGTAGCGGCCGTCGGGAGTCCTAGGGTTCCACTTAGTCCCTTGTTAGTTCCTTCGTGAGATCAGAGGCAATTCTAGAACGGTGTTCGTTGAAGAGATTGACAACTTTTTCCGGATTACTCGTTTCTCTATCATTATCCTTTAAAATAACATTCTCTACAAGGTATCGAAATGACGTGGTTGTAATTTTTACGATATCCCACATTGCTTTAGTTTTGTTACTAGCGTTCAAAATGTCCTGGCTATATTTGATTTGCCTGAACTATTACTTTCCTTAAAACTCTTTTGTATTCTCGGAAGTATTCATGGAAATCGAGTGATACGTAATGATGTTTAGAAATTAAGTGAAGTGTACGTTTGTTTTTACACGATGTTCTAATTCCTTGATTGATCCAAGTGTTACTTTTGCTGGCAATATTGAAGTGTTTGCTAGCGCTTTAGGGCTGCAGTAGCGTGGTAGAGTGATGGTAGTGAGTTGTGGCAGTGATGGTAGTGAGTAGCTGTAGCGCGGGTTACAGTAGCGTGCGGGTGGGCGATACAGGGCTGGGGCGGATCCAGAGATACAGGGATACAGGGCCGTGGAGGAGCGATGGAGGCCACGGCTCCCCCGAAAAAAGCCTAGAATTAACGTTTGTTAGCTTGCTTTATTTGGCAAAAGGGATATAAATATTTATTTACATTAGAATTATGTAATTATTTAAAAAGTGATATTGTATAATATCATATATTCCCTACAACAATAATATTCAGTCGGCCCCGTGGCCGAGATCGCTGTACAGTAGTGCCGTACTGCCCTCGGGCCTAGAGGTCGCGAGTTCGAGTCCCGCATGGTTGTATGTGTTCGTCCATTCACCCCCTATCATCACCATATCTTTTGATCCTCATACCATAGCGTTCAATCCAATAGTGATCGCTAATGACCTCGCAGTTGATGCGACCTTAAATAACAAAAACAATATTATACAATTTTATAACAAATGTTTATTATTTACCAAAAATTATGCCGGTCCCGTCCAAAACCATCGGCTGGATCCGCCGCTGGTTGAGGGGTGAAGCGTAGTAATGGTAGTGAGTTGCTTTAGAGGTTTTGCGGATTTGTTTGTAAAAGCCGCGTATACATTATTGTACCGCATATACACGCTTCGTGGTTGGTGTCAGGACCTTTTAACTCCCATAGAACGTCGTGGAGACCATTACAGTGGCGCGCTCTCCTGCAGCACCTTCTTACTGGAACTCAAATATGAACGGCTGCCAACGACACTTCAAACGTGCGTGGGTTCGCGGGACGCAAGCAGGCGTGCATATTACAAAAGATAGCGCCGATCTTCGCGCTTTCTTAAGCGGTTTCTTATATGCATAAGTTATGAATAATTTAACATTTAAAAGACACATTTCGTATTTCTCACAAATGAGCCTATTTTTATATGCGGATGTTGGCGAGCGTAACCTGCAGCTGTGCCCGGCGACACTAGCGCCTCCTCTAGTAGCACCCTCCAGCTTTGTCCCCGGTTTTGATGGAGAGTTGCAAGGCCCTGGTTGGTGTGGCACTGATCGAGTACTTGCTTTAGCCCTGTAGTAGCATGGTAGGAGTGGCAGAGTGGGGTACTGTCAGCAATTTGCGCCACTGTAGCATTGTTCGGGGTGGAGGGAATGGAAAAGGAGGAGCGAGTACGCGAGAGTGGATTGGAGCTGCAGTAGCCTCATAGGAGGAACTGTAGTGGGATAGATAAGTAGGCGTAGCGAACGACGCTAGATTAAGATAATTTATTTAACTTCAATTGGGTATAACTTGGTGGCAGGTAATTAGAATAGAATAGAATATTTATTTCTCTACTTGGGATACATGAA
Source organism: Acheta domesticus (assembly GCA_031308135.1). Lineage (NCBI taxonomy): Eukaryota > Metazoa > Arthropoda > Insecta > Orthoptera > Gryllidae > Acheta > Acheta domesticus. The sequence continues at coordinate 5,667,988 of JAHLJT010008446.1, read as the reverse complement.
ATAATTCCGGTGGTAGCGTTTTCTAATCAGTTAATCTACATAATAAAAACATCAAACGACTACATAAATACAAATACACAAAATGAACATCAAACAACATTACTGAATACAATTTAAAAAAATTAATGTATTAACCCTATGTTAAAGCTAACCTTAATATAAATTAACAAAAATAATACAAAAAAAATTAATTTTAATGTTAACACATCCTTAAAAGAAATTACAATTTATTTAATCTAATTTTAAAATGTTTGACATTCTGAGGGAAATTCTCCAGCACTGCTGCAGGTAATTTGTTCCAATTTTTCAATTACATAAATAAAGTAATATAACTAACATAATGTAACTAACAAATTATATAATGATAATTATTATTACAGTAATAATAATAATGGTACAATAATAATAATAAAATAAAAATAATTATATAAAAACTGATTCATTAAACATTAGATTACATGAAGAAAAAAACGGGGTAAGCGGGGCGTGTGTCGGGATAGTGTCGGGGAGGATGGCGGGGCGGGCGCGCCTGGGCGGGGGGGAACAAGTGCAGGGCGCGTTTAAGCAGGCTAAGCCGGCTCTCCTTGTTGGGGCGCTTGCGGTCGCTTCTGGACGTATTGGTGGCTCACTTGCGCGCGGAGGCGCCCTTCTTTTTGCCCTCGCTTTGCGGCGCGCCCAGGCCGCTTCACCCCCCCGTCCCGTTCTGCTTCGCTCCACAGCCTCCGCCCCGTGCCCCGCCCCGCACCTCGCAGCCCCGCCCATACCGCCCTGGGCCGTCACGTCCCGTTTCGTCTCACACCGCCCACGCCGCCTTGTCAAGTTCCTCCCCGCCTCGGCCTCGCCAACTTCCTTTTTCCCGCTGCGCACCGTCTCATCCTTCTCAACTCCGACTTGCCCTTCTCCGCTCACACCGGCTTCAACCCGCTCCGCCTGGTCGTTCTAGCCCGTCCCGCTCCCCCCACCCCGCTCCACCTCGCCCCGCTCCACCCCGCCCCGCTCCACCCCCGCCCCCCGCTCCACCCTGCCCCGCTCCACCCTGCCCCGCTCCACCCCGCCCCGCTCCCACCCCGCCCCCCGCTCCACCCCGCCCCGCTCCACCCCGCCCCGCTCCACCCCGCCCCGCACCACCCCGCCCCGCACCACCCCGCCCCGCTCCACCCCGCCCTGCTCCACCCTGCTCCGCTCCATCCCGCACCGGCCCCCGCTCCTCGCCCAGTTCCACCCTGCCCCGCTCCATCCCGCCTCGCTCCACCCCGCACCGCTCCACCCGCCCCGCCCCCGCCCCGCTCCACCCTGCCCCGCTCCACCCTGCCCCGCTCCACCCTGCCCCGCTCCATCCCGGCTCGCTCCACCCCGCCCCGCTCCACCCCGCCCCCGCTCCACCCCGCCCCGCTCCACCCCGCCCCGCCCCGCCCCGCCCCCCCCTGCTCCACCCTGCCCCGCCCCCCTGCCCTTGCTCCGCCCCGCGCCTTCCCCTGCCCTCGCCGTGGCTTCGCGCGTTATTCTTCCAAGCGCCGGATTAGGACGATTCTCTTGCGTCGATCCGGGCAGGCGCAGCAAGGCTCCGGCGCGGGGGGGTCGTTGGAAAGCAGGAGGTGCTGGCGGATGACACGCCAGAGCGCCACCGCGCTTTCCTGCTCCCGGAAAGAACGTTTCGCCTGGGCTTTGTCTGCCTTTGCTGCTTTGGGGCTGGAATTACAAGACTTGCTGCTTTGTTTTTAACGCGCTACTGGTGATGTGAAAGTAAGAAGATCAGCTATTTTTATTCTATTTTGAGGGGTTTTCGACAATGTATGTTATCGTGCGACCATAATGCAACCGTAATACGCGCGTTTTGAAGCAAGTTTTTTTATTTATTTGATTTATTTCATTTATTTGGTCAAAAACACTAAAAACTGTATGTGATGTATGGGGGAGAAGATTATCTGCACACGTTTTCTTGAATTCTAGAATCCCTTCCCAACATTTTAACTATAAATATGATAATTGAAAGATGATTTTTTTTAAACAGCGCGAGATTAGGAACATTTGGAAACCTAGATATTTTCGTTACCGAAAACATATTTGCAACGGTGAACGAACTGCAGATGTAATTTTTCGGCATTGCTGACAAAATAGTAATTCACACTCAGCTCTACTCCTACCACTAAAAGCAAAAAAGAGTACTCAACAAAACGTGCGCATAGTGAAGCAACATTTACGTCCCGAAACAAAACAAGGGGCCATCAGCATTTTCTCAGTGGCTCATGAAAAGTGGACCAGAACCTGTTCGAGATTAAAAAAAAATAAATTTAAACCTGTTTGTTCCGCGACGAATCGTATGAATGAGAAGTGTTGGCTGCTTTCTATGACAGTAACAACACCGTATAACTGTAACATATTTCTTCGTAATATGTTGATTAGAAAAGTATTTACAAGCTGCTCCTCGATTACGAAAAAAAATGTGTTAACTTTTGGTATAGTTTAATTTTCCGACAGCGTACACTCCAATTCGAATCTTGGGTTTACTACAACTTCATAGAATTATTGGAGACTAGATGTGTCAAATAGGCATTGACTGGCAACGTATCAGATTAGTGAAGAGTGAAAGTAGGGCTAGAAAGGAGAAGGTAAATAAGGGGAGGTCGGTAGGCAGTTGGTTTTGGTGCTGCTCCTGCATCCAACTGCAGGTGTTTGGAAGAAACGATTGATGAGGGCATTCGGCCATCAGAATGTGTATTCAGATACTGACATAGTCTTATCCAACTATTAAGCTTGTATCGAAAATACGTCACTCGGACCTTTTTACGTGATTGCCAGCTAAATAATTCACTTGCTTTGTTTTCTGGATATCTCGCACATGAATGCTTCGATATGAAATGACAATGTCCAGCTCTTCTATTGGCGTGTGGGCGTTTTCCAGTGGCCGATACCTGTCATCTGGGTCATTCGGCCATCTCCGATACGATAAGGGCAAGGGCCAAGGCGAAACGAAGTGCTGGGAAGGGCGCCGTTGATAGCGATTCGAGGCGGACCTGTGACTCCGTCATTTCCGTCAATTTATCAGCGCGATCAATCTTCGCCTGCCGGAAGCGGCGGCGAGGAGAAGGGAGCAAAGCCGGAGCGGAATCTGGAGCTCAAAATATTGGGCGAAAGGAAGACGAGAGGGAGATGAGAAGGAAAAGAGGTCGAGAACAGTGGTAGAATGCTGTCTAGTACAGTTATATGTAACCATATAACAGAAGATTTAGGAAGCAAAATCCAAAGAGTGAAAGATAAAACAAGGGAAACAAGAGAAGCACAACATTTAGTAATTAATTTTAGTAAAACTTCACTGTCAAAAATAGACTATTGGACAAAGCATTTGAATTATATAATAAATTACCGTTAGAAATAAAAAATGTGAACAAATTAAATAATTTAAAAGAAAAATTATAAAACACATAAAAGTAGAAAGTTAATTTTGTAAATAGTTAATAGAGTATACTCATAAATGTAAGCAATGTATGTAAATATGTATTTTATGTAACAAATAGCCGCAATGGCTAAATAAACTATATCTGATTGACCAGGAGTTATGTAGGGTCAAAATATCAATAGGTGGGAAGTATGATGATTCAAAATGATTAAAAAATCGGAAGAAAACAGTCGATGAAAGTAAAGTTGGTACAAAAAGATGGCTCTGGATAAAACCAAGAACAATGTACAGAAAAACAGGGAAAATAATTATGCAGGTTAGTAATTTCGGATGGTAAAGGTATGTTTGTCATTTTGCTGAAACACGCTTCGTCACTGCACTTCGTCACTTTGCGATTTTCTTTTTCTTTTACGTCCAGAAGGTGGTGGTTGAAGTGAGTCAACGTTCTGACAATATTTTTAAGTATTGTCGATTGACGGAATCAGGATGCATACTGAATTGAATTGAATTAATGCCTTATTTTCCGTGGCGAGACTCAGGCCATGAGGCCTGCTCTTCCGAGAAAGAAGGTATTCCTTGGGCGACGAAACAGGCGACTTGAATTTAACTCAGAGGCGTCATTTAGGCTTGAGGATCTTTTACATGCAGTAAATCTACTAACATAGGACAGCCGGCTTTACTTCCCCTCCGAAGGAAGGGTTTGAACCCGCGAACTTGACGTCGGTAAAGCTAGCACCCCCACTTTCTCCCAAACTCAAAAATTCTTGCGCCATAATTTTGGGCTAATTTTGGGCTAATTTCAGCCCCCTTCCAAAATTTGGGCTACCCCCCATCACCCCGAAATTACGATTTCAAATTTTGGCCGGTAAAGCTAGCACCCCCCACTTTCTTAAAATTCAAATTTTTTTGCACGGTCAAAACAAGTGAATTTTGGGCTTCTGGGGACACTTTTCAAATTTCGAAACACACCCCTAAACTAAAAAACAAAAATCAAAACCACCCCTAATTCTCAAATTTCAAAAATTCTTCCGCCATGGGTTTGGAATAATTTTGGGCTCTTCAGTGACACCAAGAACATTATTTTTGGTGTCCCACAACACCCCGAAATTAGGGTTTCAAAAATAGGGGTGGTAAAGCTAGCACCCCCACTTCCTCAAAACTCAAATTTTTTTGTACGGTCGAAACAAGTGAATTTTGGGCTCCTGGGGGCCACTTTTCAAAATTTCAAACTCACCCCTAAACTCAAAAACAAAAACTCAAAACCACCCCTAATTCTCAAATTTCAAAAATTCTTCGCCATGGGTTTGGAATAATTTTGGGCTCTTCAGAGACACCAAGACCATTATTTTTGGTGTCCCACACCACCCCGAAATTAAGGTTTCAAAATAGGGGTGGTAAAGCTAGCACCCCCACTTCCTCAAAACTCAAATTTTTTTGTACGGTCGAAACAAGTGAATTTTGGGCTTCTGGGGGCCACTTTTCAAAATTTCGAAAACACACCCCTAAACTCAAAAACAAAAACTCAAAACCACCCCTAATTCTCAAATTTCAAAAGTTCTTCCGCCATGGGTTTGGAATAATTTTGGGCTCTTCAGTGACACCAAGAACATTATTTTTGGTGTCCCACAACACCCCGAAATTAGGGTTTCAAAAATAGGGGTGGTAAAGCTAGCATCCCAACTTCCTCAAAACTCAAATTTTTTGTACGGTCGAAACAAGTGAATTTGGGCTTCTGGGGGCCACTTTTCAAAATTCCGAAAGACACCCCGAAATTCAAAAACAAAAAATCAAAACCACCCCTAATTCTCAAATTTCAAAAATTCTTCCACCATGATTTTAGGATAATTTTGGGCTCTTCCGTGACACCAAGACCATTATTTTGGTGTCCCACAACACCCCGAAATTAAGATTCCAAAAATAGGGTGGTAAAGCTAGCACCCCCACTTCCTCAAAACTCAAAATTTTTTGTACGGTCAAAACCAGTGAATTTTGGGCTCCTGGGGGGCCAATTTTCAAAATTCCGAAACACGCCCCTAAATACAAAAAACAAAAATCAAACCACCCCTAATACCCAAATTTCAAAATTTCTCTCACCATTAGTTTGGGATATTTTTGGGCTCTTCAGAGACACCAAAAACATTATTTTTGGTACCCTACAATCTCCGAAATGAAGGTTAAAAATTGTGGGTTGTTAATTTAACACCCACCCGTACTGAAATTCGAAAATATTTGTGTGGTCGTAAACATGCGAAATTTTTGTTGCTTATCAAAATTTTGAAACTCCCCCTAAGTACGATACAAATTTTTAAAACCATCCCAATTGCACTCGACTCAGAAAATATTGCGCCATAATTTTGGGTTCTTTTGTGTCATCGAAAAACGGCCCGAAATCAACTTAGAAAAAACGAGGATGGAGAAGCTAGAATCTCACTATCTCAAAACTAGGAAGTCCGGAGAAACTTCACTCATATTCTGGGAGAATTATACCGTACACGTGTATTTCCAACATTAAAAAAGAAAAAAAAATGTATTTAGTTGAGAGTTTTACCATTTATTCCGACAGGATCAATATCAAGCCTTAAAATAATTACTTTGATTCATTCCTCTGTAAACATCCAATATGGACTTGTCAAATATTTCATACAAGAAAAATTCTCTCCACCGACGAATTAAAAGATAAAATAGTTATTTAACTATACATCTACAATTCTAAAATCACAATCAAAAATATAGAAATCCAAAAATGGGAAAAGAATAATGCCTAGTGTAACAGGCCAAACTACATTTTTTTCTCAATCTTTCATTCGTCAAAAAAAATCACATTTGCACGGAAATTGCTTCTCAAATTAGCTAATCTCAAATAATTTCGGGCTAGACTCTTTCATATTGAAAATAAAGGAATAATAATCAATAGAATAAACTTTTGTTTCTGCTATCCAATATTTGCGATATATAAAACCTGAACTACAAGGATTTCGTTCCTGGCAATAAAGGGCAATATACAAACACATGATAGGGAATACGGCTATACTCATGAATCATTTTGAACTTCGCGGTTACTTTTCCAAGAAATGGAAAATTCGCGTGAGAACTACAATGTACTTTTTGACCACGTTTCCACATCAGAAAAAGTAAACCCCAAAATTCTGTACCAATTCACATAAAGAATTTATTAACTATTGCACATAAATTAGCTAATAATATTCAAATCTCAAATAATTTCGGGCTATATTAGATCATACTAAAAACGGGATATTAGACAAAACCAGTCCATATTTTTTTCGATATTCAACATTTCCGTTCTTATAAAAACAGAAGTACTAGGATTTGCCTCATGGCAGTGCCGTGTGACATACAACACATAATAAGGGAATACGGTTATACCCACAAATAATTTTACGGTTATACCAACAAATAATAATACAATATAACTTTTAACTAATTTTCATTCCTCAAATAATACATTACATATCAATACATATCATACATTACATATCAATATGCCAATCTCAAATAATTTTAGGCTAGCACAGTTCCGATTGAAAAAAAATTGAATATTAATCAAAACACACCCACTGTTTAAAGATATTCAATATTTGAGTTCTTATAACATCTGAACTAGAAGGATTTGGCTTCTGAAAATTAAACGCCGTCTACAACATAGTATAAGCAATACGGTTACACTCACAAATAATTTTGGGGCTTTACTCTTTCTTTCCAAAAAATGGAAAATTCCCGTGGGGTCTACAACATACCTGTCGATTAATTTTTCATTCCTCACAAAAATAAACTCTGAAATACTTCACTAATTCAAATAAGAAATTTATTAACTATTGCCCATACATTGCCTACTATTATGCTAACTAAAAATATTTTGCGCTAGTTCCGTTCTGATTGAAAAAAATAGAATATTATCCAAAACACACCAATGTTTAAAGATATTCAATATTTGAGTTCTTATAACACCTGAACTACTAAGATTTGGCTTCTGAATATTAAAAATCACATTCTACAAATTATGGGAAATACTTTTATACCCACAAATAATTTTGGGCTTCTCTCTTTCCTTTCCAAAAAATGCGAAATTCCGCTGAGAACTACAACATACCTTTCGATTAATTTTTCATTCCTCACAAAATAATCTCTGATATACTTTACTAATTCACATGAGAATATTACTAACAATTGCCCACACATTGTCTAATAATATGCCAACTTTAAAATAATTTTGGGCTAGCAGCGTTCTGATTGAAAAAAAATTGAATATTAATCGAAACACACCAAATTTTTTCGATATTCAATATTTGACTTCTTATAACACCTGAACTACAGAGATTTGGTTTCTGAATATTGAACGTAATATTCCAAAAAATATACGAAATACTATTATACCCAAATTAATTTTAGGTTTCTCCTCTTTCCTTTCCAAAAGATGAGAATTTCCCGTGAGGAATACAACATACCTTTTGATTAATTTTTCATTCCTCGCAAATAATCTCTGAATTAGTTACTAATTCAAATGAGAAAATTATTAACAGTTGCCCATACATTGCCTAATAATATGCCAACTTTAAATAATTTTGGGCTGGCACAGTTTTTGATTGAAAAAAAAAATAGAATATTAATAAAATCACACCCAATTTTTTTCGATATTCAATATTTGAGTTCTTATAACACCTGAACTACAAAGATTTGGCTTCTGAATATTGAACGTCATATTCACAATACTATACGAAATACTATTATACCCACAAATAATTTGGGCTTCTCTCTTTCTTTTCCAAAAAATGAGAAATTCCGGTGAGAACTACAACATACCTTTCGATTAATTTTTCATTCCTCACAAAATAAACTCTGAAATACTTCACTAATTCAAATAAGAAATTTATTAACTATTGCCCATATATTGCCTACTAATATGCTAACTTAAAATATTTTGGGCTAGCACCGTTCTGATTGAAAAAAAATAGAATATTATCCAAAACACACCAATGTTTAAAGATATTCAATATTTGAGTTCTTATAACACCTGAACTACTAAGATTTGGCTTCTGAATATTAAAAATCACATTCTACAAATTATGGGAAATACTTTTATACCCACAAATAATTTTGGGCTTCTCTCTTTCCTTTCCATAAAATGCGAAATTCCGCTGAGAACTACAACATACCTTTCGATTAATTTTCATTCCTCACAAAATAATCTCTGATATACTTACTAATTCAAATGAGAATATTACTAACAATTGCCCACACATTGTCTAATAATATGCCAACTTTAAATAATTTTGGGCTAGCAGCGTTCTGATTGAAAAAATAGAATATTAATCAAAACACACCAACATTTTCGATATTCAATATTTGATTTCTTATAACACCTGAACTACAGAGATTTGGCTTCTGAATATTGAACGACATATTCCACAAACTATACAAAATACTGTTAATACCCACAAATAATTTTGGGCATTTCTCTTTCTTTTTCAAAAAATTGAGAAATTCCGGTGAGAACTACGACATACCTTTCGGTTAATTTTTAATTCCTCACAAAATAATCTCTGAAATACTTTACTAATTCAAATGAGAAATTTACTAACAATTGTCCATACATTGTCTAATAATATACCAACTTTAAATAATTTTTGGCTAGCAGCGTTCTGATTGAAAAAAAATTGAATATTAATCAAACACCCCCACTTTTTTTCGATATTCAATATTTGACTTCTTATAAGATCTGAACTACAGAGATTTTGCTTCTGAATATTGAACGTCATATTCCACAAGCTATACAAAATACTAATATACCCACAAATATTTTGGGCTTTTCTCTTTCCTTTCCAAAAAATGAGAAATTCTCGTGAGGACTACAGCATACCTTTCGATTAATTTTCATTCCTCACAAAATAATCTCTGAAATACGTTGCTAATTCAAATGAGAAATTTTTAACAATTGCCCATACCTTGCCTAAAAATATTCCAACTTTAAATAATTTTGGGCTGGCAGCGTCCTGATTGAAAAAAATAGAATATTAATCAAATCACACCCAATTTTTTTTGGTATTCAATATTTGAGTTCTTATAACACCTGAACTACAGAGATTTGGCTTCTTAATATTGAAAGTCATATTCCACACACTATACGAAATACTATTATGCCGACAATAATTTTGGGCTTTTCTCTTTCCTTTGCAAAAATGAGAAATTCCCGTGAAGACTACAACATACCTTTCGATTAATTTTTCATTACTCGGAAAATAATCACTGAAATAGTTACTAATTCAAATGAGAAAATTATTAACAGTTGCCCATACATTGCCTAATAATATGCCAACTTTAAATAATTTTGGGCTAGCACAGTTTTGATTGAAAAAAATAGAATATTAATAAAATCACACCCAATTTTTTTCGATATTCAATATTTAAGTTCTTATAACACCTGAACTACAAAGATTTGGCTTCTGAATATTGAACGTCATATTCCACATACTATACGAAATACTATTATACCCACAAATAATTTTGGGCTTCTCTCTTTCTTTCCAAAAAATGAGAAATTCCGGTGAGAACTACAACATACCTTTCGATTAATTTTACATTCCTCACAAAATAATCTCTGAAATCCTTTACTATTTCAAATGAGAAATTTACTAATAATTGTCCATACATTGTCTAATAATATTCCAACTTTAAATAATTTTGGGCTAGCAGCGTTCTGATTGAAAGAAAATAGAATATTAATCAAATCACACCCAATTTTTTTTGTATTCAATATTTGAGTTCTTATAACAACTGAACTACAGAGATTTGGCTTCTGAATATTGAAAGTCATATTCCACACACTATACGAAATACTATTATACCCACAAATAATTTTGGGCTTCTCTCTTTTCTTTCCAAAAAATGAGAAATTCCCGTGAGGACTACAACATAGCTTTCTATTAATTTTTCATTTCTCACAAAATTATCTCTGAACTACTTTACTAATTCAAATGGGGAATTTTTTAACAAATGCTCATACATTACTTATCAATATGCCGTTCTCAAATAATTTTGGGCTAGCACCGTTCTGATTGAAAAAAAATACAATATTAATCAAAACATACCCACTTTATTTCTATATTCAATATTTGAGTTCTTATAACACCTGAACTACAAGGATATGGCTTCTGAAGATTACACGTCGTATACAACATAGTATAGGCAATACGTTTACACTCACAAATAGTTTGGACTTCTCTCTTTCTTTCCAAAAAAAAGGAAAATTCTCGTGAGAAATACATGATGCGTTTGACTAATATTTAATTCCTCACAAAAACCACCTCTAAAATACTCTACTAATTCAAATGAGGAACTTATTATCAATTGCTCTTACATTATGTAATAATATGATAATCTCAAATAATTTTGGGCGAGCACCGTTCTTATTAAAAAAATTAATATTACTGTATACTGTCCTAATTTGTTTGCAAAATTCAATATTTCCCTTCTTATAATCCTGACCTACAAGGATTTGGCTCCTGGCAATGGCGTGTGGAATACAACAGAACATAAGGAATACGGGTATAGCCACAAATAATTTTGAGCTTTTCTCTTTCTTTTCCAAAAAAATGGAGAATTCTCGTGAGAACTACAATGAACTATTCGACTAATTTTCCAGTTCTGACAATATAATCGCTGAAATACTTTACTAATTCAATTGATTCTTTACATTTGCTCATACATTACCTATTAATATGAAAATCTCAAATGATTTTGGGCCAGAACAGTTCTTTCTGAGACTTATGAATATTACTAAAAAAATTTCCAATTTGTTTTCGTCTTTCAATATATCCGTTTTTATAAAATCTGAACTACGAGAATTTGGATACTGGCAATGTGTTGTGACATACAACACATTATATGGAATAAGGTAATACGCGCAAATAATTTGGGGTTCTATCTTTTCCAAAAATTGAAAATTCTCGTGAAAACTACAATATACATCTTAACTAATTTCACATTCCTCAAAAAATCAAGTCGAAAAAGAGTTACCAAATCAAATGAGGAATTTATATGAAATTGTTTACACATTAACTAAAAATACGCCAATCACAAATAATTTTCGGCTTACACAGTTCTTATTCAAATAATACGAATATTAATAAAAACACTACCAATTTCTTTCCGATATTCAGTATTTCCATTCTTATAATACATGAACTACAAGGATTTGTCTCCTGGCGATGTAGTGTGATATACAACACAAAATAGGAACACAGCTGTACTGACAAATATTTATCGTCTTTTTCGGTTACTTTTTCAAAAAATGGAAAACTGAATGTGGACCACTAAATACATTTGCCTGAATGTGTTTGGTAAACGATCACCAAACAGCAAAGTTTTCTGCTCTGCAATAGTGTAATGGTTTAAATTTGTATGCTATATGAATGTATGAGCAATTGTAAATGTAACCCTTATTTGAATTAGTTGGTAATTTCCAGTTTATTTTTTGAGGAATGAACAATTAGTCAATAGGTACAATGCAGTCCTCAAAAGAATTTTCCATTTTTTGGAAAAGAAAGAGAGAAGCCCGAAAATATTTTGGGTATAACAGAATTTCTTATGATCTGTTGTATTCCACACGCCATTGCCAGGAGCCAAATCTTTGTAGGGAATTTGTCAGGATTTATAAGAAGGGAAATATTGAATTTTGGAAACAAATTGGGACAGTTTATAGTAATATTAATTTTTTGAATAAGAACGGTGCTAGCCCAAAATTATTTGAGATTATTATATTATTAGGTAATGTAAAAGCAATTGGTAATAAATTCCTCATTCGAATTAGTAAACTATTTAGAGTGGTATTTGTGAGGAATGAAATTATAGTCAAACGCTTAATGCATTTCTCAAGAGAATTTTCCATTTTTTGGAAAGAAAGAGAGATACCCAAAATTTTTTGGGGGTTTAAAAGTATTTCCTATAATCTGTGGATTATGACGTTCAATTCTCAGAAACCAATTCCTTCTAGTTCAGGTAAATAAGAATTCTATATATTAAATATCCAAAAAAGTAGGTGTGTTTTTATTAATTTTCTATTTTTTCAATCAGAACGGTGTTAGCCCAAAATTATTTGAGAATGGCATATTGATATGCAATGTATGACCAATTGTTAATAAATTCTTCATTGTAATTAGTAAAGTATTTCAGAGATTATTTTGTGAGGAATGAAAATAGTAATCAAAAGGTATGATGTAGTCCTTCCGTAAATTTACCATTTTTTGGAAAGGAAGAGATAAGTTCAAAATTATTTGGAGATATAATAGTATTCCGTTTAATGGGTAGAATATACGATCATTCTCAGAAGCCGAATCCTTGTAGTTCAGGTGTTATAAGAACTCAAATATTCAATATCTTTAAAAAGTGGGTGTATTTTGATTAATACTCATATTTTTTCAATCAGAACGATGCTACCTCAAAATTATTTAAAATGGCATATTAATAGGCAATGTAATTGGTAATTGTTAATAATTTCTCATTTGAATTAGTAAAGTATTTCAGAGATTATTTAGTGACGAATTAAAAAATTAATCGAAACGTAAGAAAATAGACCCCACGGGAATTTTCCATTTTTTGGAAAGAAAAGAAAGAAGCCAAAATTATTTGTGGGTATAATAGTATTTCGTATAAAATGTGGAATAAAACGTTTAATTCTCAGAAGCCAAATCTGTGTAGTTCAGGTGTTATAAGAAGTCAAATATTGAATATCGAAAAATGTTGGTGTGTTTTGATTATATTCTATTTTTTCAGTCAAGAACGCTGCTAGCCCAAAATTATTTAAAGTTGGCATATTATTAGACAATGTATGGGCAATTGTTACGAAATTTCTCATTTCAATAATTAACGTATTTCAGAGATTATTTTCCGGAGTAATGAAAAATTAATCGAAAGGTATGTTGTAGTTCTCACCGGAATTTCTCATTTTTTGCAAAGGAAAGAGAAAAGCCCAAAATTATTTGTCGGCATAATAGTATTTCGTATAGTGTGTGAATATGACTTTCAATATTCAGAAGCCAAATCTCTGTAGTTCAGGTGTTATAAGAACTCAAATATTGAATATCGAAAACAAAGTGGGTGTGATTTGATTAATATTCTATTTTTTCAATCAGAACGCTGCTAGCCAAAAATTAATTTAAAGTTGGAATATAATTAGGCAAGGATATGGGCAATTGTTAATAAATTTCTCATTTGAATTAGCAACGTATTTCAGAGATTATTTTGCGAGGAATGAAAAATTAATCGAAAGGTATGCTGTAGTCCTCACGAGAATTTCTCATTTTTTGGAAAGAAAAGAGAAAAGCCCAAAATTATTTGTGGGTATAATAGTATTTTGTATAGCTTGTGGAATATGACGTTCAATATTCAGAAGCAAAATCTCTGTAGTTCAGATCTTATAAGAACTCAAATATTGAATATCGAAAAAAAAGTGGGTGTGTTTTGATTAATATTCAATTTTTTTCATTCAGAACGCTGCTAGACCAAAATTATTTAAAGTTGGAATAATTTTAGGCAATGGAATGGGCAATTGTTAATAAATTTCTCATTTGAATTAATAACGTATTTCAGAGATTATTTTCCAAATAATGAGAAAATTAATCGAAAGGTATGTTGTAGTCTTCTCGGGAATTTCTCATTTTTGGAAAGGAAAGAGAAAAGCCCAAAATTATTTGTCGCCATCATAGTATTTCGTATAGTGTGTGGAATATGACTTTCAATATTAAGAAGCCAAATCTCAGTAGTTCAGGTGTTATAAAGAACTCAAATATTGAATACAAAAAAAATTGGGTGTGATTTGATTAATATTCTATTTTTTTCAATCAGGACGCTGCCAGCCCAAAATTATTTAAAGTTGGAATATTTTAGGCAAGGTATGGGCAATTGTTAAAAAATTTCTCATTTGAATTAGCAACGTATTTCAGAGATTATTTTGCGAGGAATGAAAAATTAATCGAAAGGTATGCTGTAGTCCCTCACGAGAATTTCTCATTTTTGGAAAGGAAAGAGAAAAGCCCAAAATTATTTGTGGGTATATTAGTATTTTGTATAGCTTGTGGAATATGACGTTCAATATTCAGAAGCAAAAATCTCTGTAGTTCAGATCTTATAAGAACTCAAATATTGAATATCGAAAAAAAGTGGGGGTGTTTTGATTAATATTCTATTGTTTTCAATCAGAATGCTGCTAGCCCCAAAATTATTTAAAATTGGCATATTATTAGGCAATGTATGGGCAATTGTTAATAATTTTCTCAATTCAATTAGTAACTATTTCAGAGATTATTTTGCGAGGAATGGAAATTAATCAAATGGGATGTTGTAATCATCACAGCAATTTCTCATCTTTTGGAAAGGAAAGGGAGAAGCCCAAAATTATTTGTGGGTATAAACGTATATCCCATAATGTGTGGAGTGTGATTTCATATTCAGAAGCCAAATCTTTGTAGTTCAGCTGTTATAAGAACTCAAATATTGAATATCGAAAAAAAGTGGGTGTGTTTTGGATAATAGTCTATTTTTTTCAATCAGAACGCTGCTAGCCCAAAATTATTTAAGATTGTCATCTTATTAGACAATGTATGGACAATTGTTAGTAATTTCTCTTTTGAATTAGTAAAGTATTTCAGAGATTATTTTGTGAGGAATGAAAAAATTAATCGAAAGGTATGTTGTAGTTCTCACCGGAATTTCTCATTTTTGGAAAAGAAAGAGAGAAGCCCAAAATTATTTGTGGGTATAATAGTATTTCGTATAGTATGTGAAATATGACGTTCAATATTCAGAAGCCAAATCTTTTTAGTTCAGGTGTTATAAGAACTTAAATATTGAATATCGAAAAAAATTGGGTGTGATTTTATTAATCTTCTATTTTTTTCAATCAAAACGGTGCTAGCCCAAAATTATTTAAAGTTGGCATATTATTAAGCAATGTATGGGTAACTGTTAATAATTTTCTCATTTGAATTAGTAACTATTTCAGAGATTATTTTCCGAGTAATGAAAAATTAATCGAAAGGTATGTTGTAGTCTTCACGGGAATTTCTCATTTTTTGCAAAGGAAAGAGAAAAAGCCCAAAATTATTTGTGGGCATAATAGTATTTCTTATCATGTGTGAAATATGACGCTCAATATTAAGAAGACAAATCTTAGTAGTTCAGGTGTTCTAAGAAGTCAAATATTGAATACCAAAAAAAATTGGGTGTGATTTGATTAATATTCTATTTTTTTCAATCAGAACGCTGCTAGCCAAAAATTATTTAAAGTTGGCATAATATTAGGCACTGTATGGGCAATTGTTAGTAAATTTCTCATTTCAATTCATAACGTATTTAAGAGATTATTTTCCGAGTAATGAAAAATTAATCGAAAGGTATGTTGTAGTCTTCACGGGAATTTCTCATTTTTTGCAAAGGAAAGAGAAAAGCCCAAAATTATTTGTGGGTATAATAGTATTTCGTATAGTGTGTGGAATATGACGTTCAATATTCAGAAGCCAAATCTCTGTAGTTCAGGTGTTATAAGAACTCAAATATTGAATACCAAAAAAAATTGGGTGTGATTTGATTAATATTCTATTTTTTTTCAATCAGAACGCTGCTAGCCCAAAATTATTTAAAGTTGGCATATTATTAGACAATGTATGGGCAATTGTT
Source organism: Acheta domesticus (assembly GCA_031308135.1). Classification (NCBI taxonomy): domain Eukaryota; kingdom Metazoa; phylum Arthropoda; class Insecta; order Orthoptera; family Gryllidae; genus Acheta; species Acheta domesticus. Next base: position 5,651,904 of record JAHLJT010008446.1, on the reverse strand, counting down.
AGTAAATTTCTCATTTGAATTAGTAAAGTATTTCAGAGATTATTTTGTGAGGAATGAAAAATTAATCGAAAGCTATGTTGTAGTTCTCAGCGGAATTTCGCATTTTTTGGAAAGGAAAGAGAGAAGCCCAAAATTATTTCTGGGTATAAACGTATATCCCATAATGTGTGGAGTGTGATTTTCAATATTCAGAAGCCAAATCTTTGTAGTTCAGGTGTTATAAGAAGTCAAATATTGAATATCGAAAAAAGTTGGTGTATTTCGATTAATATTCAATTTTTTTCAATCAGAACGCTGCTAGCCCAAAATTATTTAAAGTTGGCATCTTATTAGACAATGTGTGGACAATTGTTAGTAAATTTCTCATTTGAATTAGTAAAGTATTTCAGAGATTATTTTGTGAGGAATGAAAAATTAATCGAAAGGTATGTTGTAGTTCTCACCGGAATTTCTCATTTTTGGAAAAGAAAGAGAGAAGCCCAAAATTATTTGTGGGTATAATAGTATTTTGTATAGTATGTGGAATATGACGTTCAATATTCAGAAGCCAAATCTTTGTAGTTCAGGTGTTATAAGAACTCAAATATTGAATATCGAAAAAAATTGGGTGTGATTTTATTAATATTCTATTTTTTTTTCAATCAAAACTGTGCCAGCCCAAAATTATTTAAAGTTGGCATATTATTAGGCAATGTATGGGCAACTGTTAATAATTTTCTCATTTGAATTAGTAACTAATTCAGAGATTATTTTGCGAGGAATGAAAAATTAATCAAAAGGTATGTTGTATTCCTCACGGGAAATTCTCATCTTTTGGAAAGGAAAGAGAGAAACCTAAAATTAATTTGGGTATAATAGTATTTCGTATATTTTTTGGAATATTACGTTCAATATTCAGAAACCAAATCTCTGTAGTTCAGGTGTTATAAGAAGTCAAATATTGAATATCGAAAAAATTTGGTGTGTTTCGATTAATATTCAATTTTTTTTCAATCAGAACGCTGCTAGCCCAAAATTATTTAAAGTTGGCATATTATTAGACAATGTGTGGGCAATTGTTAGTAATATTCTCATGTGAATTAGTAAGTATATCAGAGATTATTTTGTGAGGAATGAAAAATTAATCGAAAGGTATGTTGTAGTTCTCAGCGGAATTTCGCATTTTTTGGAAAGGAAAGAGAGAAGCCCAAAATTATTTGTGGGTATAAAAGTATTTCCCATAATTTGTAGAATGTGATTTTTAATATTCAGAAGCCAAATCTTAGTAGTTCAGGTGTTATAAGAACTCAAATATTGAATATCTTTAAACATTGGTGTGTTTTGGATAATATTCTATTTTTTTCAATCAGAACGGAACTAGCGCAAAATATTTTTAGTTAGCATAATAGTAGGCAATGTATGGGCAATAGTTAATAAATTTCTTATTTGAATTAGTGAAGTATTTCAGAGTTTATTTTGTGAGGAATGAAAAATTAATCGACAGGTATGTTGTAGACCCCACGGGAATTTTCCATTTTTTGGAAAAGAAAGAGTAAAGCCCAAAATTATTTGTGAGTGTAACCGTATTGCTTATACTATGTTGTAGACGGCGTTTAATTTTCAGAAGCCAAATCCTTCTAGTTCAGATGTTATAAGAACTCAAATATTGAATATCTTTAAACAGTGGGTGTGTTTTGATTAATATTCAATTTTTTTTCAATCGGAACTGTGCTAGCCTAAAATTATTTGGGATTGGCATATTGATATGTAATGTATGATATGTATTGATATGTAATGTATTATTTGAGGAATGAAAAATTAGTTAAAAGTTATATTGTATTATTATTTGTTGGTATAACCGTAAAATTATTTGTGGGTATAACCGTATTCCTTATTATGTGTTGTATGTCACACGGCACTGCCATGAGGCAAATCCTAGTACTTCTGTTTTTATAAGAACGGAAATGTTGAATATCGAAAAAAATATGGACTGGTTTTGACTAATATCCCGTTTTTAGTATGATCTAATATAGCCCGAAATTATTTGAGATTTGAATATTATTAGCTAATTTATGTGCAATAGTTAATAAATTCTTTATGTGAATTGGTACAGAATTTTGGGGTTTACTTTTTCTGATGTGGAAACGTGGTCAAAAAGTACATTGTAGTTCTCACGCGAATTTTCCATTTCTTGGAAAAGTAACCGCGAAGTTCAAAATGATTCATGAGTATAGCCGTATTCCCTATCATGTGTTGTATATTGCCCTTTATTGCCAGGAACGAAATCCTTGTAGTTCAGGTTTTATAATATCGCAAATATTGGATAGCAGAAACAAAAGTTATTCTATTGATTATTATTCCTTTATTTTTCAATATGAAAGAGTCTAGCCCGAAATTATTTGAGATTAGCTAATTTGAGAAGCAATTTCCGTGCAAATGTGATTTTTTTTTGACGAATGAAAGATTGAGAAAAAAAATGTAGTTTGCCTGTTACACTAGGCATTATTCTTTTCCCATTTTTGGATTTCTATATTTTTGATTGTGATTTTAGAATTGTAGATGTATAGTTAAATAACTATTTTATCTTTTAATTCGTCGGTGGAGAGAATTTTTCTTGTATGAAATATTTGACAAGTCCATATTGGATGTTTACAGAGGAATGAATCAAAGTAATTATTTTAAGGCTTGATATTGATCCTGTCGGAATAAATGGTAAAACTCTCAACAAATACATTTTTTTTTTCTTTTTTAATGTTGGAAATACACGTGTACGGTATAATTCTCCCAGAATATGAGTGAAGTTTCTCCGGACTTCCTAGTTTTGAGATAGTGAGATTCTAGCTTCTCCATCCTCGTTTTTTCTAAGTTGATTTCGGGCCGTTTTTCGATGACACAAAAGAACCCAAAATTATGGCGCAATATTTTCTGAGTCGAGTTGCAATTGGGATGGTTTTAAAAAATTTGTATCGTACTTAGGGGGAGTTTCAAAATTTTGATAAGCAACAAAAATTTCGCATGTTTACGACCACACAAATATTTTCGAATTTTCAGTACGGGTGGGTGTTAAATTAACAACCCACAATTTTTAACCTTCATTTCGGAGATTGTAGGGTACCAAAAATAATGTTTTTGGTGTCTCTGAAGAGCCCAAAAATATCCCAAACTAATGGTGAGAGAAATTTTGAAATTTGGGTATTAGGGGTGGTTTTGATTTTTGTTTTTTGTATTTAGGGGCGTGTTTCGGAATTTTGAAAATTGGCCCCCAGGAGCCCAAAATTCACTGGTTTTGACCGTACAAAAAATTTGAGTTTTGAGGAAGTGGGGGTGCTAGCATTACCACCCCTATTTTTGGAATCTTAATTTCGGGGTGTTGTGGGACACCAAAATAATGTTCTTGGTGTCACTGAAGAGCCCAAAATTATCCCAAAATCGTGGTGGAAGAATTTTTGAAATTTGAGAATTAGGGGTGGTTTTGATTTTTTGTTTTTGAATTTCGGGGTGTCTTTCGGAATTTTGAAAAGTGGCCCCCAGGAGCCCAAAATTCACTTGTTTCGACCGTACAAAAAAATTTGGGTTTTGAGGAAGTGGGGGTGCTAGCTTTACCACCCCTATTTTTGAAACCTTAATTTCGGGGTGTTGTGGGGCACAAAAATAATGTTCTTGGTGTCTCTGAAGAGCCCAAAATTATTCCAAACCCATGGCGGAAGAAATTTTGAAATTTGAGAATTAGGGGTGGTTTTGAGTTTTTGTTTTTGAGTTTAGGGGTGAGTTTTGAAATTTTGAAAAGTGGCCCCCAGGAGCCCAAAATTCACTTGTTTCGACCGTACAAAAAAATTTGAGTTTTGAGGAAGTGGGGGTGCTAGCTTTACCACCCCTATTTTTGAAACCCTAATTTCGGGGTGTTGTGGGACACCAAAAATAATGTTCTTGGTGTCACTGAAGAGCCCAAAATTATTCCAAACCCATGGCGGAAGAATTTTTGAAATTTGAGAATTAGGGGTGGTTTTGATTTTTTGTTTTTTAGTTTAGGGGTGTGTTTCGAAATTTTGAAAAGTGTCCCCCAGAAGCCCAAAATTCACTTGTTTTGACCGTGCAAAAAAATTTGAATTTTAAGAAAGTGGGGGTGCTAGCTTTACCGGCCAAAATTTGAAATCGTAATTTCGGGGTGATGGGGGGTAGCCCAAAATTTTGGAAGGGGGCTGAAATTAGCCCAAAATTAGCCCAAAATTATGGCGCAAAAATTTTTGAGTTTGGAGAAAGTGGGGGTGCTAGCTTTACCGACGTGCGAACTTGGGTATAACAGTCCGATACGCTAACCGTTACACCATCGTCGCCGCCGATATTGCGACAGTGCTGCATGAAATGCGGTCTCGAGGTCGCGCTCGGCGTTTCGTCCTAGACCGCCTGCTGACCCGCACCATTGCAGCGGTTTCGCTGATTGCAAATGTCGTAAAGGACCTCATGAGTCTTCAACAGTACTTCGGGTTTTGAAAATAGGCACGAAGTTCCGGTGACGTACAGACTGCGACGAAATTGGAAAATTACACCAAAAATTCTACGGGTATCTACGCTTGTGAGACCAAAATAGCAAATGAATTATTAATCGCTTAAATAAAGGACATGCTAGTGTGTTTTCTACAGCATGAAGTGACTGTCTGTATATATTTTATATATTATTTTGTATGGGTAAATAACAAAGGAAGCCTCGTGGCTAGCTAGCGTCAGCGTGCTCGCTTTCCACTACGGAGCCCCAGGTTCGATTCCCGGTCGAGGCAATACTATAGTGTGAGTTTTTCTTGCAATGTCACAGAACACTATGTTGCTGTGTGACGATGAGAAAATTCACTTCTCAGCTTAAGGAGACTGGAATACGGCGTGGGGATGTCTACGTCTTAACCACATGTACCCTCTTAACCCATGGCCGCAAGGCAGGGACGTCGCCGGTAGGCCTGAGCCCGTTCACGGGCTGTCGCGCCAAGTACATACTTACAAATAACAAAGGGAAAGAAGGAGTGAAGCTAAAATTTGAAAGGTGAAGGTTAGAAAAATATTTATGCAAGTGTACGAACATAAAGACGAGGCTTAAAGGAAGACAACTAAATGACGAATGAATAGTAAACAAAATAATCCATGAAAGATATTCGAGTACAAACCATAAATTTCGGAGATAAAATGAAAAAAATGAAGGTTCATTGATTAGGGAAATGGAAGTTTACAGAATCAAAGAAAGGTGCAGGTCGGAAGAAGAGTAAAAACTAGAAGTGTAAGTACCTCCTCTCGTGAGATTTTAATGGCAAAAGTAGAAGCTATGTACACAAGAAAGCAAACACGTGTGGGGTTGCAAAAGCAATACAGGGTAGGCATGAAAGCAGCAATCAGAGGTGGATCCAAAAATGATTTCTGGGAATCGCTCATGGGTTGCAAGAGTGTCACCACTCCAAACGTTCGAATTTTGATGCACACTCCAGAATTGCTGTTTGGTCCACGAACGAAGTATTCTTAAATTGAAAAATACTTTGTTTGAAAGTTTAAAAAATTTATTCCTAGTGGAAATACAGATTTTGAATAGGATGGGATCAATGTGGTTATTATTTGGAATAAATAGAATAAAATTACAAAATAAATTTGTCATTTGTGGGAGGAGTATGGATCCTGTACTCCATTCCACTGCGCAAAGAAAATGCCATGGAGCGAATTCAGAAGAGCTCAGGAATGGGAGACACGGAGATGCTTCAGCCACCGCCCCCGGCGACGGCCGGGTCTGTGTCCAGCGTCTCACCAAGGTCACAGCGACACCCAATCAACACGAGGAGAGCAGGGAATCGATACCGATTCGATTAGAACGAAAGCTTTTCCGCTCCATGCGCGACCTTGGGGCTCGCCAGCGCGCGGGCCACGAGGAAAGTAATTACAGATTTCATTTCCGCGCGGGGGTGGGGGCGGCGCTCAACCCCCAGGCTCCGCGTCGAGCAGGTTCCACCCTCTGCGCCTCGCCGCGGTTGGACTCAACCTGCAGTTGCGCTCCGGAGGGCAAATGTTGACGCCCGCGCAATTTTGTTTGATCTGCTGCAGGGGATCCGATGCGCAGTATGAAGATATGAACACAGAGGAAGCAGTGTTCCAATCCCGACAAGATTTCGCCCGAAGAATCATATTCGTAGGTAATACTACAAGTGTTTTGGAAATTATCGATAAATCCCCGTCTCGCGTAGCGAGGAGAGGATTTATCGTAGAATTTCCACAGCACGCGTGGTATTTAAGAGTTCCACCAATGAAATTACGTTCATCAGAGTTCCAGACTGCGCTAAATATTGAAATTATGTTGAAATCAATGTGGTTATGTTATATTACATAAGCGGTTTATTGGTCATCGACATAGCGATCGATACATACCGCCTCCGAAGATAGATGAGTCACAGTTTGTGATTGGCCAGGAGTGAGAATCTGTAAGAAAAATCGGATAGAAAAAGCGATAAACGTTTTGAGATACACCGCCCTGATTGGGGCATTTTGTATGTATAGTTAAACACTATTGGTTTTTAATTTCACGAGTGGAAGTCATGGAAAATGTTTTGATTTATTAATTTTTCCTCGGAATAATTATTCGGAGAATATTTTCTTCTCTAGTATCAGCATTACAAACAATTAGAATAATAAAGAATGATCTTAAATTGAACAGGTTGATATGAAGCGAATATCGATGTCACAGCAATGTGAGATCAAGGACGGATCCGTCAGCAGTCAGTGAAAAGGATATCCGGGAAGAGAAGTACATACGACTGTTACATAAATATAATAACTTAATAAACTATCGAAAAAATGAGGGGTTTTAAAAATTCATTATTGTATTTAACATAGCAATACCTATATTGGTCATGTTTTCAGTGAGCCTCCTGATTCCAACCCCCTCGCCTTGGATTCACCCCTGTGGGAGATTACATAAATATTTTTGTTAATATTTATGTAGCGCACCCATCTCCAGGCAGAGAGGTCGCTGACTTCGTGTAAGGAATAAAATTTTGGTCAGGATAACGCAGACGAGGAGTTAGGTCCAAGGACACCTATAAAAATCCGGGCATTACCAACAACAGAAAATCTCTTCGCAATTATTTTCTAAAAATCCGTGTGATCAGAACATGTCCCTTCGAGGCTGTAAGATTGCATCTTAAGGCGTCGACTATGTAGAAGTCGTGACCTACATCTGGCTTCAGCTACTTTTCTGGATGGGTTCCAAGCCAGCTTTAAAAATCCGATCACAGACGTCGGTCCTCGATGTTTACCAATTCCCATGATTTTAAGAACTAAATCCACCCCCATCCCCAACGACCAGCTTCTGCCGAGCCAAAGTAGATCGCTGTCAGATCCCAACCTTGAAGGGAAGGTCCGATTTATGGGTTCACGTCGAGGACGCACATCACGAAATACAATATATTATCAGAACGTAAATTACGATAATTCAAGAAACACACTTGATTTTTATATTTACTTCATCAAAATATTCTAGTGACATTGTATTTTGGATGAGCTGCAATATGAACAAAAGCGCTGGAATAGGAATTAAATGAATTCCCGTAGGAATCAATTATCATGTGTCGGTATCAAGGGTCATACAAAAAATTACTTGTATTTGTTATTTCTCAATACAATACTATATGAATAAAAATAATAAAAATCGATATAAGTGTTGAAATCCCACGTAAAATATCCTCTGATGCGTAACTGTTAACATTCAACAAGTTGATGAAACCCGACGTTGCCTGGACATTTATTTCATTTATTAGAGCGGAAAAGGAATTAGTTTTATGCGTTGTGTGAATTGGTAATTTTAGCTGCATCTTGAATGATCTGGGCTGTCCGGGTGACGCCGCGTCGAAGGCTGTGTTGCAGACGTTTCGATCATTTTGTCGTGGTCTTCCTCAGGGCTGGGCTGTCCAACCTGAGGAAGGAATTACTCACGGTAAAGGAGCTCATGAAGTCTTACTTATTCTCCAACTCGGTCTGTATGTTCAAAAAAGCTTAAATTCGGAACCTGTTTTTAATTCTTGTACGTGAATCTGGGATTTGAGCAAGTTTTAAATGAGATAGATGGTCTTTCCGGTTGATGGATGGGTAGTACTTGCTAGAGATCTTGGTAATGAATGGAATTATATATCGGATATTTAATTGTTTGTGCAACTGTAGATTTGAAACGAACCATGGGGCTTGAGTAATTGTTCTGAATTATTTATTTTGAACGATTTGGATTTTGTATAAAGGTTCTTGAGGCATTTTACCAGATGGGACACGCATAAGTCATAATAGATGGGATAATGTGTTTATATAGGGCTATTGCATTGTTTGGAGAGCTTTGACATTTGTAAATAACGGGTGGTTTTAGGATGCCACTCGCTCCAGCTGACCGCAACCTCACTCCGTCCTACCCTATTCGGGCCCTCGGGACCACTCCGCCTAGCACTGCCTCGCCCTCTAGCCTATACTTCTTAAAAACCATTTACATAGCAAGAAATTACATTTAGAAAAACTGCTCACTTTACATCATACAACTTTCTCGTCAGCAGTTAAACCTTCATCTATTGTATTTAATATTTATTATGTCCTGCTATTGAGCTTTCGCTCGGTGGCAGGGTTTATACAGATCGTATAAAGATACAAATATAACTTAAAAATACATATTAAAGGAAAACTACAACTCAGTAAGTGAGAAATAAAACACACACAAATATTTTGCATCACAGGCAGTTCCCTAGACGATTCCGGAAGCAACGCACCCTAGGGGGAAAAGTTACTAGTGCTGCAGAAGGTAGACTGTTCCAGTCAGTTATTGTCCGGTTTGCAAAAGGGTATTTACCTACATCGGTTTATTGATTCCTATTAAACCCCAAAACTCCGAATGTATGAGACCAAATTCCGGTGTAACATTTTGAAACACGAGCCGTTTTTTCTCAGTCGATTCCTAATAAATTCGGTTACAATTTCCTTTCAGATTCCAATTTTGCTGGAACTAACACATAGTCGCACATCCCTACATTGAGAAACCTCTTACTATTGTAAATCTGAAGTGTAAGCCTTTCAGAGTCTCATCTGGATCAAGTTATTCATCTTAATTCCATTGATGGTATACAGTTTCTTCAATAGCGCATTGGTAAACACTTAGATAATCTCTTGATTTTCTTGAAATTACGAGTAAATATATCTGCTTTCCCTCCAAATGTCACATATAAATTCTACTGTTTTTTTAATTTAAAATGAATCAACATAAATACTATCTTGGCTGCCAATAAGATCTGAAATAAAGTCTGTGCATTGTCGTGAAATCATTCATTGCTTTTTGTACTCGGAAATTTACTGAATGGGAATATGATCTTGTAATTATTTTAAAGAGTAATTATAATGTGTTATAATTCTATATTATAGTGTACTATATAATATATATGTATATAATTAATAATAATAAATTAAATATCTATAATAATAAATTAAAATAAGATATAAAATATAATATATAATAACATATATAATAAAAATAAATAATGTATAATAAAAAATATATTATATATAATAATTCTGTATTATTCTATATTATAATGTGTTATAGTTCTAATTAGAATTATAACATAAAATCGTAGTTATTATTATTATTATTATCATCATTATTATTATTATCATTATTATTATTATCATTATTATTATTATTATTATCATTATTATCATTATTATTATTATTATTATTTATGTTTAAGAAATATAGTGTAGATTGCTTCATTCATTTCTATGTCTGCTAATCTATTTTTTAATGTCAAAATATGTAAAATACGTAAAATTAAGTTCTATTTTTGGTGAATTGCCAAAAACAGATCCATGGTAAATGTCCAGACTTGTTCACGCCCCATTATGTTTGCTTATTTCCGGCCCGGTCCGTTTAATCCCCAAATACCCTATTCTGAAAGATCACTTCCCTTTCAAGGTCACCCCCAGTTAGAACGCATGTTTATATCAAAAGCCGCTATAAAAACAGACACTAAATCAATCGCAGGTGTAAACTCATTCATAAATGCAGGCATGCCAAAGAATCCTGAGATGATCAAAGACAAGATAGAATATAAATAGTCTTCAAAGCACGAAACTATATTTGTAACATCGTTTGTCATTTTTACTACGGAACCGCTCTTACACTTTTTTTTTTCTTCCAAAAATTATAAAAGGTAATGGGCTTGCTGTAAATTAGAAGGGAAACCAGAAGTATAAATAATATTAATATATCGATAAGTACTTTTATGAGATGAAAATTAATGAGAAATCAATGTACAAAATGTACGTTTCTTTCACTTTGAACTATATCCGTATAATCCACAAACAAATTTACCCCAGGTAAGTGTAGAAAAATTATTTAACTGTACAGTAAAAAACGGCGCAATAATCCAAAATAGTAAGTTTAATGCAATAATGGTTATTCTCTACAATCACTGAAGTAATTTCATGAGGGAAGAGAGGAAATAAATCCCGAACTCACAATTGCGTTTTTATTTTTTCTTTGTTGAATTCAAATGGTATTCAAAACTTTCAACCCTTCTGTCGATGTGTATCTCAAGACTAGATCAAGCAGAGGACGGAGAAGCACTGGTCCCAAAGCAACGCCTCACTATTGTTACAGTGTACTAATTATTTGCTCCTTATCGTTCGTTCTCTTCTTTCTGACTGGCAACGAATCCACTCACACACCAATCCGGAAGGTGTAAAAACGTCGTCGAAAGCATCTCAATGTCGAACATTTTCACAACTAAATTCAAAATACAAAACTTCGCCTTTGATACACCAACAAAATCATCAGGAACGTTGATAACAAATTAGAATATTGTGACCAAAAATTGTGGGAGAACGTATATGCGAAGAAAACATATTTCTTATTCATACAAATATTTCTTTGAGAAATATCTCCTGGAATGTTATGGTCTCAGGAAAAAGCTTTCGTACAGTGGAGAATTTAATAAAACCTGCTTATTTTATTTCTTTGGTTTCATCTCATGTAATATAAAAAAAATTGTATCACTTTTGTTTAGTATTTACAAATCAATATCCTAAAAATTTCTCGTTTCATATACGCCATAAAAGTATGAATAAACACAAATGTAAAATTGAAATACATAAAAGGGAATGTACACTGTATTTGCATTAATTTATTGATTGCATGACTATTAAATATTTAGTTTGACTTAAATATTAACTTGATGATTGGTCTCCAATATTTGAAGCAAAGAATGTACAAATTCGGAGGTGAACTTCGGTACATCTTCTTCAAAAAGAGTTTTTGGTTTCTTGAAGAGGTCTTTCTTTGTGAGAGTTTACTTATGTATCTCCATAAATACTGAATTTGATTTGATATTTGGGGATGGTAGAGATGTGACAATGAATTTTGAATATTATTATACATTTGCACAATCTGGAATTAAGTCCCTAATGTATTTGATCGTTGTCTAACATGACATAACTGTCTGTAAACCTCAATTTTTGTCTACTGGATTCGTCAAAAATGATAATATACTGTTCAAATCTATCCTTTTATCTAATAATTCTGAAGATCCTACCCCAGCTGCACTCAAGCCACCACAAACTCCATCACCATGCTTTTGAATGAATTATATTTTCTCTCCATTTCCTCCTTTTTCTGTATACATTTTCCAATACTAGAAGTTTTATTAAAACATATTTTCCTTCATAAGTAAAAAAATTAATTTTTTACCTCTTTGATCAACGGATGGTTTTGGCCTGGCAATCGTACAATGATATTCGTGACTACCCCAGAACTTTTGACCAGAGTATGACGCGATAGTAAGTTTTAAATCAGTTTTTAGCCCAACACAGTTGTTTTACAACACTTCCTATGGGGGTTTTTGTCAACTTTGTAAAATCTAGTTTCCGCACTTAAATGTTGAATAAGAAGAACCAATACTCCCTTCCAAATTGTTGACAGATTTTCTGTTTTGTAATCTGTCATTACGTCATTACGTGGATGATGAATATTTTGCTTAATACTAATTTGGGTATCTGAAATAGTGACAAACAAGAATTAGAGTTGTAAGGACAATTCTTCTATCTTCATCGTTGGTTTCCTCATTTTGCGGCATATTTAATTGATCATTTATTCATCCACGGTCACAAATAGTAAAAGAAATACACCAGTACAATTCTTCTCAGACACTGACATAACTGCTAGATTAAGTTACTGATGTAAGAAATACAAATATTAATATTAAGGAAAGGATTAAAGAAAGCCACTTGCACGAATACTTAATACGCATATACTAGTAAAAGCACTCTTTATATATCTTGTCTCTTTGTAGTCACATTTTTTTAAAAATAACTCTGTCTTGAAGAAAATATTATTACGAATAAGATTCCTGCCTTCTTATTGGATACGTTTCAAATCAGTTTGTTGTAAATTACCCATTAAACGTCTATAATTTTAAATATATTAAGTGTATGAATACAACGTTCTGTGTTTGCAGTCGATAGTGTGTTTGTAGTTGATGTACGAGTAGCACAATTAACTGCCTCGGTCAATTTTACGCTGCGGTCGTTTCTGTTTTCACATTTTAACAGCGTCCGTTATTTGCTTTATACCGCGTAACTATTTCGTCCTTACACCATTCAATTAGTCACCGCTAACTTGCATCGTTAACACACCGCTAGTCGAAGCGCTCTCTTTAATTTCGCGCGTATTAAAATACGTTCCTTGGCTCGTAACTCCTCGTGTTCGAACGACGCGAAATAATTTCCCAATCGCGACTCCACACTCTATAAAACCGTTTTCCCGAGCGTACTCCATGCTCTTTGCGCTTCATGCCCTATCTCCGCAACGAGGACACGCTCCTGATATGCAAACGGCGTCGGCGCCGTCGCCGCTGACGGCTCCCTGTGCCCGTTTTAATATAACCTGGATGGTTTTGTATTGACGCAGCCGCTCGGCAGCGCGCCCAATTGTGACGCATAAATAAATAAAAATATAAATAAACTTGGCCGTATTTATTTGACGCTTCGCCGCCCTGCCCCGCCCCGCCCCGCCCCGCCCAGCTCCCACCCACCGCGCTGACCGCTCGCTCCGAAGCTCTCGACGCGCGCTGGCCGAAAGGAATCGGGGAATCGAGGAATCAGGGAATCAGGGAATCGAGGAATCGAGGTCGAAGATGGCGGCGCGGCGTGGCAAACGACTGCTGCCGTCCCGCCCGCCCGCCCGCCCGCCCGCCCGCCCGCCCGCCCGCCCGCCCGCCCGCACGCACGCACGCACGCACGCACGCACGCACCGCCTGCCTGCACCGCCTGCCTGCACCGCCCGCCCGCCCGCACCACTCGCCCGCCCGCACCGCCCACGACTTCGCGGTTGCCTCCATGGAACTCCAGGACGACAGCCACTCAAACATTCGCTAAAGTGAATTTGTGCATGTCAAACGATTGGTGTATATAACACTTCAATAAGAATAGTGTCTGTTTCACTAGTCTATAGTACTAAAAGAATATGGCCACAGATTTTTACAACAGGCAAAAATGTTTATTCAGATTTTCAGGTAGAAAGATATGAGTTCACATATGTGGCCATATTCTTTTAATAAGATTAGTGTATATTCTAGTATCATATTCGGGATATGTTGATCTCTGTACATAAAATATATTTTGTAAGAATATACGAATTTTGTAGGAATATTTGTGCAATATGTAAGTTTATTTATCTAAATGTAAGTTTATATCTATATTCTTTTGTTGTATATGTATGCAAATGAATTTGCATATTCTAGGTAATGACAAAAATAATTTGTTTTTTTATATTGATTTTTTTATGTATTGTTTTTATTTGTAATTGTGCTTGTAAATTATAAATGTACTTTCATGTTTTTGAATTCTACCAGAGGGCAACATCTGCCCAATTGGAGAATAAAGCTTATATCTATATATCTAATACTCAAGGACGACAGCAAAAATACCATGTAGTGGATGTGTGTAAGTGAAACCATTGAGATATATCCTTGTGTCACATTCAGATAATGTGGATTTCTGTACAAGAAATATATTTTGTGTGAACATAATAATCAAGGACGACAGCTGCGCGAAATTACCCTGGTGTGGATGTGTGTAAGTGAAACGATTGGGATATACCGCTGTATCACATTCGGATAATGTGGAATTTCTATGCAAGAAATATATTTTGTATGAAAACTAGAATATTGTCTTTAATGTATCATATTATTCATGTATATATCTCTTACTAATGTATATATCTTATGCGGCTGCAGAGCGCCAATGGCCAAGCTATAATAAATGAAAAAAATTATAATAATATTTTGTATGAACATAACGCCGCCTGCAAAACGGTGGTACAGGTAACAACAGTGATCGGGTGGTCACAGGTTCGGTTCCGAGAAGGCGCTGTATATTTTCTTAATGTGTTTTACAACGGTAAGCTTGTGCCATGTGCAAGAGTCGAACAAGTCTGATACTTAAAACAAATGGACATTACATCGATCTGCGTAATGTCGCGTCTGCTAGAATTTGAAATGTTTCTGTACATTAAGTTCTAATATTTCGAATTTCTCAATTTTTGTCTATTTTTTGTTAGAACTTGGCAAAGTTAAAAAAATTACAGGACACACTTTCAGATATATCTCTGAATTTTGCAACATGTGAAAGTATAGAATATTTTCCACGCCCTCTTACAACTACGTTAGTATTGAATATAAAGACTTTTTGTTAATGGAATACGTTCTTCATGATTAGATCTTTAAATAATGTGTATAATTTTGTTGAGAATATACGTAGTTTTCGTGCAGATTTGATTGAAATCGTAAAATGAGTAAACAATTTTTTAAAATGTTAAGTCGCATTTGAAATAATCGAAAATATCGTTAGAGTTTGTATAAAGTACCACAAAAAATGAATGGTCCGTATCAAAGGACAGATTGATCGGTTCATATCCATTTTCAAAATTCTATGCATTAATTAGGCAGTACTATTCATATACGGTCGACTTTTCAGGAAAACCCCTTTTTACTTTCCCGTATACGTACGTATACACGGAGTGATATACGTAGTATAGGGAAAGTTGCGTAATGCTGCGCGAAAAAATGGCCAATTTTCGGCGGAAAAAAATTAATTGCCGGGCCGTGAAAACGAAAAAGTCGATAAAACCAGTTGCTAAATTAAGAAAAAAAAATCCCCTAACACGTGGTGTAGCCAGAAACCCAGTTTTCTAGTTTCTTGATACCGAAAACCCAATTGAAAGGAAAACGTCCGTCGTCTGTCTGTCCGTCCGTCCGTCCGTCCGTCCGTCCGTCCGTCCGTCCGTCCGTCCGTCCGTCCGTCCGTCCGTCCGTCCGTCCGTCCGTCCGTCCGTCCGTCCGTCCGTCCGTCCGTCCGTCCGTCCGTCTGTCTGTCTGTCCGTCTGTGAACACTGCTAGTGCCTAAACCATACGTACGATTGGATATTCCCCGGTCGATCTGGTTCTAGTCAAAGCTTTGAGATTTGAAAAAGATTCTTCAAAATTTGGGGGTACTTTATATGAAGCCCCCCGGGATATTAAAATTTTCTCAAAAATAGCTCCAAATTTTTTCTTTAAATTTCTTGTATGAATAGAGTACAATATACTTGTTAACATGGCATAGATCCGATTTTCAGGGATAACTCTGCATTTTCGAAAATTGTGAAAGTTTGAATTTTTTCGGCGTCTTTCTCCAACTACAAAATTGAAGATAGAGATTTTTCCTTCAAATAAATGTGTTTTCCAAAGTGAGTTCTTTCATAAAGGTCATGTAAATGTTTTTCAAAATTTTAGTAGTTTTCGTACAATATTGCATGCAATATGTGCAATTTTAAAAAATTACAAAAACAAGATTTTCTCAAAAACGGCTCCAAATGTTTTCTTTAAACTTTTGGTAGGGGTAGTGGTAAATGTACTCTATCAGATAACATAAAAGCCATATTGATCTATTGGTTGGTTTTTTCAAAATTAAAAAAAATGTAAATTTTTTCACATGTTTCTCACGTCAGTAATATTTATATTAGCGGCGATTTTTTCACATTATTATATTTACGAGTACATATGCTTTAAATAATGTCAAGCAAAGTTCCTCGAAAACACAACCGTTTTCTGTGAAAAGTAGCTAAAAATTTCGCATTTTCAGAAACGCTCAAACGCCATTTTCTCATATATGGCTGCAATTTCTTTCTTGAAACTTTTGTAACGGATAGTGCTAATGACACTCTTTAGTATAGTGCAAAGTATTTTGAGTTATTTTTTGTTTTTTCAAAAATTACATAATTGTAATTTTTTTGAAAGATCTCTCACATCTTTAATATTCACATTACCAGCAATTTGTAAACATTATTATATTTGTGAGTGTATGAGCTTCAAATTTCGCATTTTTAGTAGCACTAAAATGCAATTTTCATTAAAACGGCACATAATTTTTAAAAGAAAATTGCCATTTATGACTAGGTTTTTGTGTTTTTAATATTCTAAAATTAATATTTCCGTTCTACCAATAGGAAATCGAAAAATTAAGAAAATGACAAAAAAATGTACTTTTGGTGGTGATAGATGACAACTGGCAAGAAAGAGTTTGTGGCAATTCCGAATAGCTAGCGAAGACCCAAGGTAATAGAAAATTAATACGGGAAAGTCTGTGCCATTCTGTAGCACCACTAGTTCCATATCGAAACAAAACTGTTTATATGGCAAAAAGTAGGCGATTTCTTCAACATTGCCTACAATAATCTCTCTAGGTTTTGAGTTTTTTCGTTTGCAATTCCCAGCGTTGTTTGACTTAGGCAAACTTTTCAAAGGCTAAGCAAACTTTGCAATTGGTACTCGAATCCGCAAGTACTCCCCTGGATTGCATTGCATTCTCGCTTGTTTAGTGACGGTCGTACCTACATTTAATAAAATGTTCGCTATGAATTTTTGAAAGCTGAAACTGAAGTGGAGAACAGAGGAGTCCCAAGAATAGGCTACATTAAAATGGCTCAACATGAGGATAGCACATCACTACATGCTAAAGGAAGTCGTTCACTCAAAAGAAGAGTTGCACCATTTGATAACCCATGTGAAAAGGAACAAGATTTGTCCTACAAGTGTTTGCATGAAAATGGATTTGGTAAAGACAAATGCTCCTTAGCATTTGCCAATTATCAAGCGTGTAAGGACTTTTGGACTAGAGTTCGTGCAGAGAGGCGTGCAAAAGGTATTTATCCCTATATGCCAACCCCAGAGGATCGTAAAATAATTCTAGACCAGTATAGGAAACAAAAATCTTGAAAGGTGGAATTTCAATGGGAAAATGGAATACAATCATGTTATGACTTTTATTTTGTCAAACATTTCAACGAATATAAAATACAATAAGCAGTTGTTTATATTTATGGTATGTGTAACCAACAGTTATTGTTCCTATTCTAACATACAAAATATTTTAATGCAACCTGGCTTATGAGCCTGAGCTTCTCCATAATCATGTACTTCAAAAAAAGTTGTAGTTACTACATAAAATTTCAAAACAACTGTACATTAAGATTGAATAAATTAATAACAAGACAAAAAAAACTTAGACAAAATTATGGAATAATCAAAATTCGCACTGGGGGTGTTAGAAACTTTTCAATCCAACTTTTGGTTTGCAATTTCCGTGGCTGTATGTCTTGAGCAAAACGTTTTTAATGTTGGGTATCCTTGAGAAAAATGATGTCCTAAAAATTTAGAAATTGCCATGTAGAATGCTAGTCTGTTTTAAGTCCAGAATTTTGAATTGCGATTCTACTTGTATGACTCGTTTTTATTGCCGTTTTTACGACGTTTTTATTTCTTGGGCAAACGGGGAGAAAATTACATGACATTTGACTTTTCTATATTATGGGGGCAAACTTCAGACCCTTTGGTTTTCTGTTCAGATATTTAGTACGTCGCTGTACGCCGCCGAGAGTCTCCCCATCCGTCCCCAGCCCTCCCTCCAATCACTCTCCTTCCCTCCATCCCTCCCTTCTATCTTCCTTCCGTCCTACTCCTACATTTTCTGCTTCCCAGTCGTTGGGATGGGGCTTTCGGATCTGAAGAACAGCCTTGGCCCCGACATATATTGGCCGTTTCAAATTGCTTGTCCCCCTCACCAACAGGAAACAAATTGGCATACGAAGAGAAATCATGATGCAAAAAGTAAAAAGATATCTTATAAGAACAACCCTGTTTTGCCTAGTAATAATTCTGTGAATGAAATAGTTTAATGGGTGAAATGTAAAGTTCATGTAATGAAGTATGATTACTTAAAGGAAGAAATATGATTATGGAAACCAGTTAAGGGAGTACTCTGAAATTGATTCTGACATAATGTGGCCATAAGAGTGTATTCCAATACCGTGTCTCACCTCTTAATGTTCTGTCCTTCAATGCCCACATCCTGTGTCCCCGAGTGCTATTTCACGCACTACTACAACATGTGAAATGATATAACTTCTCTGAATGGACCATGCAACACCGAGAACATCGCAGCAGTTTCTAGAAGGAATAATTACACTAATTAATATTTTAGGCAGTTATTTATGTAGATTCTTATGTTGTATTCTTTAGGTGCCCATTGTTAGGTAGCCATTTATCCGAGTTTTTCACTAAATGACTATCTCAGTGTCAGATTGTGTACACATTTAATCCGATTCGATTGAAAATTTTCTCGTCGCTGTCATTCATAAATAAAGTCGAGTAGCATTTCTTTGAACGCATAGTTGGAACGTGAATACAATAATTGAGAATGAACACAGACTTAAAGCGTTCCAAAACCTTGAGAAATGTATTAATCGCGCGACTTTTGTTGACCGATGACCTTGCTTCCCCCTCTCTGGCACACTAAACAGTGGAAGTAAAAAGCTCGCAGCGAGCGCTAATGACATTCCCAAAAATCTTCACTAGATCGAAATAGAAACTATTTTCTGTTGAAGACGAGAACTGCTATCGGTGATTTTCTCCAAAAGGTCTAAAGAAATGAGCGAAGCGGTGAAGATCCATCATAGGAGATACATCGAACTCCTGAGAGAGTTAGAACGCAAATTATTGAGAAAGTTGCGAAGACATGACTGATTCTCCAGAGATTGGCATTGCTTCATAAAATCTAGTGGCCGATTTCGTAGCTAATACCCCCACTCTATCTACATTTCTTCAATCCATCATTCGGGAAAGGTTGCTCGAGTAATACTGCTCATTGAAACGTCAACGTCGCATTTTCGGCATTGAGAATGTCAGAAGGCTGAACCGGACGCAGAAGGGAATCGAGATTTATCGCCACGTCCACTATATAAGTGCGACAAGAAGCCGGTGTCTCCATTTGAATGTTTGAGTGCTCTCTGAACAACATCAGCTGTGTACGCCTGCCAACTGCCCGGGGAAACGGCGACAGAGTAAGTGGACGTACCAACGCTGTAGAGTTTTGTTCTATATTAAACATGTGGTTGATCAGTTAACGAGCGATAATCGATTAGAAATGATTTTTCTTATGGAACTTATCTTTAATTTATTGTTTGAGACCTAAAAGTAAATAATTGTATTATAATTCCTTACAAGTTTAATTTAAATGTAATAATTATAATACATATATACTCAATCTTGCATTTTTTTTCTTTCCGTTTGTGTTATACTAAAGAACCTGCCCAATGTAAATTGCTTCTTTAGCCTCAGGACTATTTTGAAATGTCTGAGAGAAGTTACTGTCAACTTATACCTGCCTATCCAGAGACCGTTTGCAAACTGCGGTAAAATTCTGTTCTTCAAACCTTATAGACGCTCATTCTTCTTATTTTTGCCCTTTGAGGAATTTTAATCGGAATATAAATCATTCACGAAAGTGTTCGTTGTCTGATGTGCTCGTTAATAGCACAGATTTTACAAGTGGTTGTTTGTGTTGTTAGAATGTTATTGCCCAACGTGTATCTGCTCGTCAACTAATGAAATCCTTAGACCAGTTATATGTCAATTGGTCGTAGACGTGTGAAGGAATG
>JAHLJT010008446.1:5568693-5631805 GCA_031308135.1 Acheta domesticus | reverse complement strand
GACCGTTCGAGGGAGAATTATTATTTTGGGACTTAGTTCGTGGACTCTGAGCTCTGCCGTGGGCAGTGACCGGTGACTAGTTTTCTCCGAGATTCGTGATCGTGAAAACTCCAGAGAACTTTCCGTAAGAACTGCTGATTTGTGTGAACGGAATTCGCGATCATTCACGATCCGGGCCAGCTGACCGTCGCCGTCGCCGCCGCCGCCGTCACCGCCGCAGCCGCTGTCGCCGCCGCCGCTCCTTTGGTAGCTATTGTGGAAGGACGTTTCTCGGCCTGGCAGGGCCATCTCAGCCGCCGACCCAGACGGAGAGAAGCCGACGCTGCCGCCGCCGCCGCCGAGGGCCGCCTACACGCCGCCCCCATTCAGGCATAAACTTCGGTCAACGACCGCCAAAGAACTATTGTGCATTGCTGTGCCGCGCTTAGGCACTTGTTTCCTCATTATTGTCAGCCAGAAGGCGAATGGCCTAGAGTTTGTTGGGGCCTGTAAAGGAATTTGATTGTAATTCTCGTACTTTATTTTTTTTTAGATTTAAGTTTTATCTCATTTTTTCTTTCGTTTCTAACTGAGCTCATCAGGTAGGGCCTTTCTTAACTCTTTGAATCACTGTAACTTCCCCGGCCTATTATTAGGCGGGAATAAACCTTTTTATTTGCTTTACCAACCACTGAATTGTTTCTGTAGTTAGCAAACGCCTTACGACTCCTTCCATCCGAGTTAGATTCTAAGCAGGTGACAAAGTTGGCCGACTGAGCTAGGCCCGGGCCGCCCTCGTTGACTTCGGCGCACACCCACGCCGCCGGAGCTCGACGCTGTGGTTGACGATCGACGCCACCGTGTGGCTCGATAACGAACCTTGGGTGTGACAATATCGGTAGTCAACTGGGTGCCGGGGCGACACCTAGCGCTACTCGACCATCGATTCTTACTTCTTCTCCTTACTACGTACGTAGTAAAGAGAAACGATTCTAATAGTGCAACGGAAACTGGCAATTTTTCGACGTAAAGAGCTCCTATTGTCGGAAAAAGTGGGTAAACGATGATTTACTTGTAGTAAATTACTTGCGTTTAATGTTTTGTCAGTATCCATGTTTTGTGGGTCCTTGAAACCGAAAAATCAATTTACGGCAAAAGGTGAATACTCGTATGTGGTCAACGGTCGCTGTAAAACCTTTTAGACAATTTTCTTCAAAATTAATAATATCGGATTGATCTGAACGAATTCAAGGTCCTATGAGTTTGAAACGAACGTTTTGATTTTTGGGGGTACTGTACATGAAGCCTCAACACTTTCAAAATTTTCTTAAAAATGGCCCCAATTTTGTTATTAAACTTTGTTCTTGGATACATTAAAAAAGCTTAAAAGAATGGAATTTTTTCGAAAATTGCAAAAATTCCATATTTTACAACTACAATTTTTGTCTTTCTACAACTACAATATTGAAGGTGGATTTTTCTTAATAAAATCTGTTGTAAAAAGACCTTGAAATGAGGTAATGCACAATTTTTCGAAAATGTGATTCGTTTCTGCGTAATTTTGCGTGAATTACAGGCAATGTTTAAATAATCATTTTCTGAAAAAAGGCTCCAAATTTTTACTTATAATTTTGTTCTTGCATAGACTAAAGGGCGGTGAAAATGTAGGACGGTTTTTTTACTAGAGCTCTGTATTTTCGAAAGTTGCAAACTGTTAAAAACTGCAAAAGTATAATATTTAATATATTTTTATTAAAAGAATGTCCGATCGTAAAAATGGAGATATTCAAGAAGTCATGTACAATTATATGAAAGAACGGTAGTTTTTAAGTAATTTCAGCATAAAGTTAACGCAAATTTATGTTTAAAATATCTGAAAACGGTACCAATTTTATTACAATTTTTCCCACGGATAGAGCAAAGTACTTTCCACAGATAGGTCACGTTTTCCTTGAACTCTGAATTTTCGTTTGTTTATTTCTTGCAGAACCTAGAAATACTGCGAGAAAGTATGTATTGTTGTAGCACCACTAGCTCTTTTCTTCTTAGTGGGAGCTACCCAGGCATTCCGAAGAGCAATCACAGCTGCGCTACTCTGTTATGGAATGGATATCCGTCAGGTAGGGAGGAATAAATGTTCATTGGAAATAGCGCTTACATTGTGCACATCCTTTGCCCGCAGTCTCGCACGCCACCCACACAGACAAGGACTCGGTTCGAAAGATGACGGGTGACATCCCATCATGCTACAATACACATGCACGCCTAAGCGCAATTCGAACCCGCGACCCCAGGGCCTTTTAACTCCCATATAACGTGGTGGAGACTATTACAGTGGCGCGCTCTCCTGTATCACCTTCTTACGGGAACTCAAAGACGCACTGCTGCCAACGATACTTCAAACGTGCGTGGTTGCTGTGAAGGTTCGCGAGACGCAAGCAGGCGCGTCATGTTACAAAAGATAGCGTCGATGTTCGCGCTTTCTTCAGCGGTTTCTTGTATGTATGTATGTATGTATGTATGTATTATGAATAATTGAACATTGAGAAGACACTTTTCGAATTTCTCAGAATTCAGCCAATTTTTCTGTGCGGAAGTTGGCGAGCCTAACCTGCAACTGTACCCGGCGACACTAGCGCCTCTTATAGTTGCACCCTGAAGCTTTGTCTCCGGTTTTGATGGAGTCTTGCAAGGCCCTGCCGCAACCCCTTGGTCCGGGATCCACTCGCGTTTGTGAGCTCGACCGCCCGGGTTGGTGCCGTTGCATCTTCCAATGGGATTTTTTTTGTTTTTGTTTTTTGGGGGGTTTATATAAAGTCGCATCGACAGCTAGGTCATTAGCAACTCAGAAAATATACATTACAATAGTAATACATGCATAATTAATGGCAGTTTACAGATTCAGTACAAGGTACAATAATTGTTGCGGCTGTAAACACCCGTTTGAAAATTCGCCGAACAGGCAGTGCACTGCGGCGGGCGAGGCGACGAGGAGAGGCAGCAAACCGTGGAAAACGCCTGCAAACGGGCAGCGAGCGACCACCCAGCGAGTCTACGCCCCAGAAGCGAGTCTGCGGCGCTGAGGACATTATAAGCCGGCGCCGCCACCGCCGAGGCAGACGAGACATTACTGAAGTGCCCTATTGAGAGTTTGTGACTAAGTGATTGAGTGTACGACCCGGCCTAGATTTTGTTATTCTGTCTCACGGTATATTGGTTGACTGCGCAAGTGTTTGGTACATCTCACGGATAAACGGTAACTTTACTTGATCTATGGTACATTCTTTTGGGTAACCGGAACAATACCTTTTTGTATAAAAACTGTGTGTGTAAAATAAAAATCTGGTTCACGAAATCTGCATGCTTTTTCTGAACATAACAACAATACAATGGGATTTGTAAGCCCTTGAAATACAAACTAAATCTCGGGCGGCCAGTAGCTTCACAACGCGCTCTACAATCAAGGCTGTTCTTGCGCGGAGCGTGTCACGCAAAGATACATGGCTCGGCGCGCAGGGGATGTTCTATTAAGTTGCTGTAATTGTGTAACTCACGAGAGCGTAGTTGACTTCTCTCGTTCGAGTGCAAGGTTTTTGCTGTCCGGTGGAGTCCCGAGTTCGGTCTGGAGGGAGGACGCGACAAGAACCGCAAGCCATAAGCCCCGAACGGCGCTGCAGTGTTCCACTTAACCCTCAAGTGCCTATGGTCCGATTAAAAGAAGTTGGTGATTGACAGTTGCGAATGGAAGGGAGCGACGTTGACAGTTTGCGTATCACTGAGTACGCGTTCCTGGGACACGAAAATAAACATGTGAAATATATACTTATTAAAGTTACTAAATCATACGCTTATGTTATATGAAGCTATAGCTTTAGAAGCACAACTGTCACTCAGCAACTAATTTTCATCGGACCATAGTCGCGTGCCGTTTTGTGATGTAAACCCGGTGCACTGGGCACGCCCCTTTGCAAGCAACATTTTTTCAGGGCGCATTGAAGCATCACACAAACACACATCACACTTAACCATCAGACAAGGAATCAATACATTCAATAAAAATATTTGTTGTATTCCAGCATTATAAACGACCTTTTCCGTTGCAAGAAATCGATCATAATAGGGCGTTTTACGGCCCGAATGACGACGTATTAGATTTTCTGGCACGAATGATTGCGTATCACACATTCAGCTAATCGCAGCGAGAGAATCGGGGGAGGTAGCGGTGTACGTTTTCTCGCACAGATGTCAAGTACCCGAGACGTCATAAGAAAGTTGTTTCGCAAAATTAAGTTTGATTCTCTCATAAATGTATAATGCTGTTATACAAATAATAACGTATGCAACTCGTTTATAATATTGCTTTATTGCATTTGAACAAAATTAAAAAGTCGCTCCTAGCTTCGCTCGTTTTCAAAACATGTACACATGCAATAAAGCTTAATATTATATACTAATTGCATAAACTTCTATTATGCAATTGTATTTCAACATATAATTTGCACTGCGATACTGTTTCCGAATTCAACAAAGCATTGACCGGTAGCCTGGTTAGTACTATGTCACATTTTACTCTTTCCCAAATGCCAAAATACTTATCATTTCTTTAAAAATTAATAATTTGGATTGAATTGGATTTTCTTATTTGCTGGAACTTTCTAATTTTTCCACGAAGGATTGCATCATTGCGACTGGTTGCGCGTTGTTTTAAACGACTTTCAGTAAGGCCGCGTTAAAATTTCAGGCAATGTCAAATATTTATTTACGTCAAAAACAGTTAAAAAATGTGTGTGACGAGCTATGCGGAGAAGT
This sequence comes from Acheta domesticus, assembly GCA_031308135.1. Taxonomy (NCBI): domain Eukaryota; kingdom Metazoa; phylum Arthropoda; class Insecta; order Orthoptera; family Gryllidae; genus Acheta; species Acheta domesticus. Next base: position 5,627,017 of record JAHLJT010008446.1, on the reverse strand, counting down.
GAAATTTGTGCAAGTTTTCATAATTCTGTGATCTCTATCCTAAACCATATTCTACTCAAATTATGAATATAGAAAAAAGTTTTGTTGAAAAAAATATTCGCTCCTATATAATAAAATCAATTTTCAAAGGTAAATTAGCTATAAATTTGTGCCCCTAACCCTCATCACGTTCTTCATGAAAGAATAATACTTTTTGCCGCGATGTCAATTTAAAATTGATTACGCAAATCGAAAATAGTCTCAATTAGAAAATAGAAATCGAAAAAAAGATACATAATCCTGCGAAAACAATACTGATGATCTGACAGGAAATGAATTAGATGAAATGAAGTAGAGTAAAAATAGAATTCTATTTATTCTATTTTATAATAATAATTGATGACATTTCAAAATTAACTTTCTGATTTTACCTTTTTTAACAATTATCTTACTTTTTAGTTATTTACGGTCGCATAAACATCATTAGCGACCATTATTGGGTTTAACGATATGTAACTGTAGTTGGCATTATATGGTGATGATACGGGTGAAAGGACGAACACACATACAAACATGTCCGAGGCAGGACTCGAACCCGCGATCCTGGGGTCCGAGATGACTACGACACTATTGATTTAGCGATCCCGGCCACCGGGGATCGGCAATTATTTTACTTTGTACATTTGTTATTTCATGTATTCTGTCCTCAAAATTATGTTTCAATTTTTTGCATTTTATTGTGCATATTCTATTGTGCATAGATTATATTTTTCACTAAAATTCATAAATAATATTCTCTAATACACAAATAATTTAAATTGCGAGCGAAAAAGCTTAATGGAAGAATAAAAACTTACGACAAAGCAACCACTCATGACTATTTCTATAATGATGCTAATGTCCTAAACACCACACCATGTCTACCACTCTAAATTAATTGTACGCTCGTGTTAACAAACCATCATAGAACTTACAGTTCTCAGGTGTCTCATGCTCCTTAAAGTGTTGGAAACTCATTTTCGGAAAGTATGCATGTAGCCTGTTTTTCTGGCCGAACGTTTGGTGTTGAAAATGCATCCATTTAATGTTGGCAGTCATCATGACATCATGTATTTTAAATTGTGTTGTTTCATTCGCATTTTTGTAAAAAATACAGTTGGCATCGCTTTCCTAGTAACCTCAGTACGTGATTCTTACATCCTGATTAACGGTCGGCACACCGATCCAATCCAGTATTTCCTGATCAGAAACAAGATAGCTGACCATTCCGTCATAACCCCTGGGATACTATTGTGAGAACGGATTACTGTTATATTCGATATAATCATTTCCGTCTCTGTCTTTATTGGTCGAGCTCAGCGTCTTGGGTTGTAAACTTCCCGCGTAATATTTTAAGATCATCGAAACTGTAGAGCCTCTTTTATTGGTTTCACGTGCTCACAAAATTGGATTCAGCCGAGAAGATCTTTACTACTACGGACCACATTGTTTACTTTACAGGCAATTAACACTAAATCAATCAAGGACAACGAGAATAAAAACGTTGACACGTGTGTGACCCCGAAATGAAAATAGCACCAAATCCCTGTTACGACTGATTTTGAAAAATTCGTCGAACGTTGTTACTGTTTGTGAAGTATTCGCGGAAAATTCCGATTAATCCGCAGGAATCGGAACACATTATCATGTTCATCAATTACCAGAATTAGTTTGATGCCGCGAAATTAAATTACTCTATATACAGGACAGTGACTGACATTTAACAGCGGTTGAAAGTAGAATTGATGAGATGCATTCAATCGTTTCACACACAGTGAACGAACAAAGAGAAAATCTCAGACTCGTAGGTCAGTGACTTCGTATGTGATCGAACCTTCTTTTTTGTGCAATATTTGCCTTTAATATTTTTGCACGTTAAAAAAAACGATTTTGTGAAAATATATTGCTCCACTTCCGAACGTGAGGTGTGATATTGCGATTTGGAGTATTTTTTTTCTGAGATACTCCGAACAAGATATTGGCCAAGACTTCCTTTTACACAACTAGAAAAGTGAATAAAACAAGGAAGTTCGCAGTTCTTTGGTTTTATTCTTGGATACTGTCTGTTATTTGTTCATATTGAGGAGTTTGTCCCTTAGCAGTTCATTGTGAATCATAAATCGTCTTAAGGAATAATGTGGCACTGATTCATTTTCCTTCATTTTCACTAATTTTTTATATAAATAAATACAGTCGAACTTCGTAATAACTGATGAGATACTCACAGAGACATATTTTGTTCTTCCTCGCCTACTACTTACATAATAAAGAAAATATTGTAATGCTTCGGCAGAAATCGAGTGGGGAGCGAAGAGTGAGCAACGAGCGGGGCGCGAGGAACGGGAAGCGAGGAACGGGGAGCGGGGAGCGAGGAGCGGGGAGCGAGGAGCGGGGGGCGAGGAGCGGGGGGCGAGGAGCGGGGGGCGAGGAGCGGGGGGCGAGGAGCGGGGGGCGAGGAGCGGGGGGCGAGGAGCGGGGGGCGAGGAGCGGGGGGCGAGGAGCGGGGGGCGAGGAGCGGGGGGCGAGGAGCGGGGGGCGAGGAGCGGGGGGCGAGGAGCGGGGGGCGAGGAGCGGGGGGGCGAGGAGCGGGGGGCGAAGTGCGGGGCGCGAGGAGCGGGGAGCGAGGCGTGAGGAGCGGGGAGAGAGGAGCGGGGAGCGATGAGAGGGGCGCGGGGAGGGATGAGAGGGGCGCGGGGAGCGAGGAATGGGGAGAGAGGAGTGGGGAGGGAGGGGTAGTGAGTGGGGCGCGAGGAGAGAGGAGCGGGGAGCGAGCAGCGTGCAGCGAGGGGTGGGCAGCGACGAGCGGGATGCGGGGAACGGGGCGCGGGGAGCGGGGAGTGTGGCGCCGGGAGAGGGGCGAAGGGAACGAGGAGCGGGGTGAGGGGAGCGGGGAGCGGAAAGCGAGGTGCAGAGAGCGGGGCGCGGACAGCGGCGCGCGGGGAGCGCTATGCACTCGCCCGGGTGCGAACCATAGTCCTGCAAAGTGCCAGCCAAGTTTTGCAAGCGTGCGCGCCGGCGGCGGCGACGAGGGCGCCGACGGGGCAGTGGGGCGCCGGCCACCTCGGCGACCGAATTAACTCCGCATCGAGCGGCGCGCACTCGCGGATCTCCCGCCGCCGCCGCGCGAGGACCCAAACGCTCCTCCCAAAGGACGAACCCATCGCGTCATGTTTTGCGTCCAGTTGCCCACATCCATTGAGAAAATGCTGAGATACCCTCATGGTTTGTTGGAACCCAATGCATGAAATGAAATTATTTTGAATGGGGTGCGGTTACCATTCAATTACTGTATTAAAAATTGTATGCTGGAGTGTGTCACGTCAATAGCATGGCAACGAAAAAGTGACTATCGGAGTCATGTCATGTTAAAAAGTTGTTGATTTGTAATTCGTTTTGTTTCTGGCACGTAAGAGTGCAGGCTGTTTTTTTTTGTCGCAGTTATTAAGCACACTGATATGGTCTAATGTGGTTTAAATAGCCCAAATAAATATTATTTTGAAATGACTAGTCATTTATATAAAAATTAGCTATCAGAAAAGAGATTTCCAGCTGGTCGATTTGGTCCACTGAGTATTGAAAACCAATTAGTTTTTGGTTTAAGAAGATATGCTGGGTATTCTTCATGGTTTGCTTCTGGGCAGAAATGGAGTTTCATGATGCGCACGTCGTGTTTGTTAGTTGTGATAGAAGTAGAGCCAGATGTGTGGGTTGCTACGAGTATTCTGTAACCAATATAATTCTTTTTTAACTCTCATTTATCGATGTATATAATTTTTACTCGGCAGCGAAAATTTCTAGTTTTCAAATATTTCAAACAAGGCTCTTTTGGAAATTATCATTATTCAATTACGTATAGTAAAAGAGTGGTGTAGGGATTCTGTAGCTTAACAAAAGTGCACGGATTATACTTCTTCCCCGTATGGCGCTCTCAGATAGTTTTACTCTTTTTACGAAAAAAATCAAAATACAATTAAATTAAACTCTTCATATGATTCTGTGATTTTGTCTTATCCATCCTCATGCATTGTAAGACTAGTCGCCAAGTCATATTTCCGCTACAGTGGTTAATTTTGGCTCTGTATCTGGACACAAATTGGAAAAAGAAATGTGGCGCAGTTACTTAGTGAAAGAATCCAAGCAACAGAAAAGGGGCCAGCGCGCTTGCCAATCTGCTCATGAAAGGGTCGGTGAAGGTCGATTTGCAATTGCTCAAGACAGCACCGCGACGGAATATCCGGGAGAGTGCATCAGCATGTCACTGTGGAGCTTCTGACACGAGAGGTCCTAGATTTGAGTCCTGACGACGGCAGGGTTTTCGACACTAGCTTTTCAGCTAGGTCGAATTCACATCGCTGTCTGGAGGAGAACTCTTGTGGCCGGCTGCTCTGATCCGGTAGTTTTTCGTGGTTTCTCCGTTCAACACAGGCGAATGCCAGAGCAGCATCCTAACAAACAGGCCACGGACCGCGCGCGATCTTTCCTTCCTCTTCTTTGTTTATCTTCACCCTCACACACACACCACACGCACTAACATTACTATATCACCACACATGCCGGGAGACTGGTCCAGGGTCTTAGAGCGTGTCTGGGCTGGGGCGGTACCCCGTTGGTGGGAGATAACTAGTTGGAGAAAACCCCACTAGTCGACGGTAGGTCGGCACCGGATCTTACCATCCAGCTGGGGAAGATCCCCGCCACTTCACGATGAAAAACATGCACTGCACAAAGACTAACGACCTCCATAGATTGACGTGCCCGAATCACTAACAATGAATCAATCAATCAACGGGATATCCAGAACCCGCTATGACGGGACCAATAGATAGGGGAATTACCAAGTCTACGAATGCTGAGACGTTGGATGTCCTCCGTAGAAAAAATACTTAGACGTATGCAGTTTTAACATGGTGTTAAGGCTTGCAATATCATTTATGATGCAATTGGTCAGTTACTGATAATTTCAAAGGCACATAATGCAGAATAATATTATTTTGCATTATTAAATTAATTATTTCAGATCATACTCGTTTGAAAAAAAAACTTTGGAAATTGTATTACCTAACATTTCTAAGGGCTTCAACGTATCGTGCCATTGAAAAACCATTTGCGTCCATTGGATTATTTTTGTGCAGCTACGGAACTTGCGCGTAGGCACATTGAAACGAATACCGCATAGGGTAAAATCAACAGTTGTGGTCAGGGTTAAGAAACTTTCCGTTATGTCCAAACAATTCTTGTGCTACAGTATTAAATTCGTAATGTGAAACTCAAAGGGCGATGAACATACCTTTTCTGAATTGATCCCTTACCTAAAATTTTTCAATTTTAATTGTAACAATACTGACCGCTTAAAGAAAACTTTTAGTATCTTCAATCGATATCGTATTATCGCTATTGTTTAAACACCAGATCATTTCATAATAATTTAAAAGATTGCAATAACTTACCTCAGTAAGTAATTCACAAGCATGTGACGCTGTGTGACGTCTGGGGAAGATCGTTGGCGAACTTACAGTACAAAATAAAAGCCACAGCAGCATTTTCTTCTAGGTTTTGGGAGATTAAAAAATTACGATCGATATGGAAGTCTTGCACCAAATAATGAATTCACAAAAATTCATTATTTTCATGTCATTTATGTCTACAAATGTTTTGAAGGAAAAAGCTCGTTATGAAAATAAAAATAAATTGACATAAAGGCAGTGAACAGCTTGTAAGATTTAAAGCCGAAGACGCGAATATAAAATTTGTTTATAGCCCATAACAACAAAAGGGCAATTTACTGGCATATCGATCACAATGGAGACTTGGTGGTTGTCAAATAATTGCATACATATGAAAATAATGCTGCAGTATTAATCTTTTTTCTTATTTTAAAATGATGTATCATCAACGCAATGCATTGAGGAAAAAGTGTATAAAATCAAATACATTAATTGCAAAAGATATTTCTGATGTTGACCCCGAATTATTAAGAATGGTTGTACAGCGTCGTTGTATGAATACATATGCAGATTGGACAAGGATTCCCGCCGAACATTAAATATTTATTGAGAAACTGCTTGAAAGAATTAATGAGTGTATACGGCAATGGCATATTTTCTAGTCTAATAAAGAATGTCTGGTAATAATGACGAGAATGACACATCCATTACACATATAATTATTTTCTCATATCGCAGGTTATATTCAGAAGTGTATGATTCACGTTTGTTCGCGTGTAGAAGCCTCAAACGACGTTGAAACGTGATTCGGACTCTTCATGCCGAGGGGTATTAGCGTTAATGTATATTTTATGTCGGCGTTAACGAGGTATTTGTTCCATAACGGCATTTGTTCCATAACGGTATTTACGACCAGACGTCTGAGATGAATATTGACATAACCTAGGAACTCTTTTGCTGCGTTGTTTGAAAAAGCTGTGTGGGCAACATGTGTGAAAGAGAGTAATTAGTTTTGCTGTCATAAGGCGTTAACGATTCACTGAGCTGATCCGTATGTTCCGAATATCAAATTGCTTTGTCTTCTCCGTAGAACGTGTAGTCAGTTCTATTCATTTCATTTTAATGATTAGGGATTGTCCATAAATTACGTAATGCAATTTTGGAGTATTTTCAATACCCCGCTCTCCCCCTGTAACACACCCTTAACGCGTGCTTGAACGACGTAACGCTTGCGATACCCCCCTTGTGAACCTAAGAAGTGGGGATGAGATCTGAATGAAGGAAGAATCCATACCTGAGAAAATGTTTTATCACAATCCATGCACACGCCGTAACGCTATTTTTGCTTCTCCATGTTGATCTCTCATTTTTCCGTTTGTTGCTAGAGACCCACTGAAGATGGGAAATTTCAATCCCGAAAGTGACTTTGGGCATATGTTATATAAATAAATATTATAAATTGAAAATTGTGGTTGATTATCCCTTACTATTACCATTATGGATTACCACAAAATATCAGCTACCACCACGGAAGTTAAATTATGCATTTTTGCGTATTGCGCATTTTTCTATTGCCCAACAATGGTATTAATTTTACTTCATTTTATACGGTGTATAACGTGTCTAGTGTATGATAAGGGATTATGCATTTCGAATTATTGAATACTTTCCCCGTGTGGGGCGATAGGGGAAGAAGACGAATCGGCTGATTTGCAGTGAGTGCCGTTGTTTGGCCGCCGATTGCGTCGACCGAGGCCACGGCGGCTAACATCAACTGTTCCACAATAAATTGTGCCCAGAGACGAAAAGACGTCTTTACGCAAGGAAGAACAGTATCCATCTCAATTTTGTTTAGCATATGCGTTTTTATCATATAATGATGAAATTAATACCAAATGTTAATTGTGTTTGATAAGTATGCTTTACATTAAAATTTGTAAGAAACTTAAATGGCATTACAATAGGTATGAAATGAATTATCTTTCAATTAACGCATTTTTTTGGTCTTTCATATGTAATTCTGTAATGTAAATTTTTTGCCTTGTGTAGTATTTGATTTGCTTACTTCAAAATTAACCGCAGGTCCATTTACATAATTAGAGATTCCAATTAATAACCTTGATTTCAATATTGTGTAATAATTCACAATGTAAAAAGAATTGATGAAAATTATTTTATTTTTATTTATTTTTATGGTATAGCTAAAAAAATTGATTTTAAATTACTTTTCTCGCTCTTTTTTGCTTTTATTAATTTAAAAATTGTATTGTTTTGTTTTGTCTCTAAAATTATTTCCAATTAATCAATTAATTGATACTTTTCAACCAATTAATAGATAAATTGAAATTATATTTGTTGCGATTGTAATGAATCAATTACAATGAATTGAAAGTTTTGCGATCACATTCGCGGCGCATTTAAATCGCGTTTTTGCTTTGAGCGGCCGAGCCGCCGAGCCTGTGCCCAGCGCCCTGCGGCGGATCAGACTGCCGAGACTGTCGATTCTGGAGAGAATAGGAAGTTTTTTCACTCTGAAACGTGAAGCGTTATCGATCTTCTGCTCGTGCGCAGTTCCAATTTCGCATCACTTTAGTGCATTTGCGCATGCGCGGATGACCGATAGTGCTTCACGTTCGAGGGTGCAAAAGCTCTCGAATAGCCGAGAATGGAGCGGTTCCGATAGTTCCATTCTTAAGGGGACGAACGTATATGTTTCAACAGGTAGATAAGAAGGGCGCGCGCGACCTCCGAGGCTCCGAGATGCGAAAGCAAGCCAGCGAGAATGGTCGATAATAGAATGCGTTTTGCCAAGCTTATTTATTTATTTATTTGTCAAAAAACAGTAAAAACTGTATATGACGTGTGGGAAAGAAATTTATCTGCGCACATTTTCTTGAGGGCCAGAAAAAAAAGAAAAAACGAAAAACAAACGAAAAAATGAATTTAGAAAATAATTATTTTAGAAAAATAAAAATATTTGAAAAATGTTTTTTCCCGTGTTATAGAAAATCAATTTCAACGGTAAATGAACTACAAGCAAAAAGAGTGCTCAACAAAACGTGCGCACAATGAAGCTACATTTACGTCCAGGAGCAAAACAAGGGTCCATCTCAGCATTTGCTCAATGGATCAGGGAAACTGACTGAAGAGATTGGCAACTTTTTCCGGATTACTCGTTTCTCTTTCATTATCCTTTAAAATAACATTCTCTACAAGGTATCGAGATGATGTGGTTGTATTTTTTACGATAACCCACATTGCTTTAGTTTTGTTACTAGCTCTCAAAATGTCCTGACTATTTTTCATTAGAAACTTAAGTCCCAGTTTGAAAACTAAGGCACGCTTATATATTGCGAATGATATATCACTTTCTATGCGTCATTTTTTGCGAAAGCTATGGTTTTAACTAGTTCGAACTCGACTGTGAAACATTACAACTGTTTGTAAATCACACCTGTATAAAACATTTTACGAACAAAATGACATAGTCTCATTTGAATTTTTATAGCTCTTTATTTTTCTGTGTCCTCTAGGCTGTCCTGCAAAATTTGCTCAAAATCAGAACCTTGACATTCTGAGTCCGCAATATACAATACACCAAGCTGTAGTAAATGGCTGGTTGAAATGGTTTCGTTGACCACCTAAAAATATATTTCTTTGGGCAGCCATGACGGTACAGTTGTTGGATGTAAGATAGCTATCCCTCACAGCAGCAGCCACGTAAGCGCTCGGTCCAAGACATGTGTCGGAGCAGCTCGGCCACCGCGTTCGCCTTCTCGTGCATGTATGGTAGGCCTCACTCTTAATGCAAACTTAAACGTAACATAATGCTGTAAACTTAGCCGTAAAATGTACACGTAAAAACAAGCATTCACAATGAGGAACGTAAACTGTAACGTAAGTTTCACCCAAATTCAACGTACTGCAACTTGAATGATTCGTTTTTAGCATGGTGAAAAGATCATTCCACCACGGTATCTAGCTTTTTCTTCGACATTACTATCCATTTGTTTCGATATACATGCGAGTAGCTGTTGTAGTAATGCTCAAGTTTCCTTCATCTTAGAAACAAGGATTCTCTTGTACCAAATTCACGAGTAATTCTTCGAACATAATTAGTTTATTCGCCATGTTAAATTAAAATCACAATAAAAATTGTCCAAATTCTTACCTTGAATTCACTACACGCATCAAAACGTTTGCAAAATAGTTTTCTACATTACAATAACAATGACATAACCATAAACTATCTGAACACAATCTGAAATCGACCTTTCATGCTGCTCTATGATTGGTCTTCAGTAGTATTCCGAAGTAAACTTAACGTAAAAGCTTGGAGCTTGTGAACTCTTTCGTTTACGGACTTACGTCTGCGGTTACGTCAAGGCATGGTGAATGGTCTCCTTTAGTAACTCATGTGTAAGTTTTGCGGCTACTTTTTCGTTTACGTTTAAGTTTGCATTGCGAATGAGTCTTTACTACCGTCCTTCCACCGCACCCTACCGTACGGCTGCGAGAACACCGGGACAATGAACGTCTGCTATTCTAATTGACTTTTGGCTCTTACCCCTTATTGTGCCCCACATGAAAGCATCGAAGAATTTCGGCGAGAACACGAGGAACGACAACGCAAAAGAAATGGCATTTTATAATATGAGAAATGGCGTAATATCTTTAATACGCAGTTGAGACTTCGCTACACGTATCCAAGTTGATAAGGCAAGTTACATAAAACAACAATCAAGATTGATGACGTAATAAAAATTAGTGGATTTTGTATAGAAATGATTTTTTTTCTATAGAATTTTAGACATCACAGGATCAAAATATGAAAAACAGTTTTGGGTTTAGTCTGTGGAAAATACAGAGCAGCGAAACAAATAAGGAGAAAAATTTGTTTCATTACTATTCGTACACTAAATATTGTATCCAGGAAATTCAAATCCTGGATTTGAATCCTATTTACCTCCTTTTCTCATTTTACGTTTAACATCAGGTTATTGATAACAAAATAAATGTTTCTAATATTTCGTGGGGTATTCCCTTGATTTTATAAGATCATGGCATCTTCGCTACTTAGATTTAACGAGGCGACTACATGTCTGAGGCTGAAGGTCGTCTATTCTTGTGCTACTGTCTTTTCCAGATTTCCTTTGCAGGATACTTTCGATTTCCAAACGATCTTCTTCAAAATTGCCTGTAGATGTTCGATGGAGTTCAAGTCTGGAGATTGTGCTGGCGTTTTGTGTTGTTCAGAGAGATTCCATGTTAACAAATGCCCATTAATTCTTTCAGTATGCTTGCTATCATTGTCGTGTTGGAACATGCATATCGATGCCATACCCAATTGCGCAGCTCATTACTTCAAATTTCTTTCCAGAATGTTGTATATATGATTGTCCATAATTCCTTTTAGGAATATTTCTGTCTCCTCTTGGTGGCATTGTCAGTATTTACTTTTCTCCACACTCTGTGAATGCTGTCTGAACCAAAAATGTTCGTCAGTCTCATCCATAATATCAAATGAAGACATACAAATCCATGACAAAACATGCGACAGTGATATTCTTCTCTTCCCTTCCCCCTGAAAAACTGCTACTGTTAAAGAATAATAAGAGGAGTTTAGTAATATATTTATCTCCTTTCCAACAAAATGTTGACTATTCATTGACTTGAATTTGTCCACAATTGAGGCATTCGGGTGTTGCGAATAATTTCTGACATTTTGCGAAAGTAAAATTATTAACATTCCACATCCTTCTTGAAAATAAGAAACATGGGCTCTCTTTATATCATGTTATTTTTAGAGTCAAAAAATTACCAATGAAAATATATTCATACTTTATGTTTCATTAGTTCCGTGCAGCACATTTCCGTTAGCTAATACGATCATTGCACTTTCGTAAGTAACGTGAAATGTCAGCTACCATTGTTTCCACCCGAACTCCTCAATTTTAATTATTGTAAATGTAAATATTTAAGTGGTTAGATGGAAGAGCAGGCCTTATGGCCTGAGCCTCGCCTGAAATAAAGACATTATTATTATTATTTATTAGCTTTCTCAACAATGTTGAACATGACATAATACATCGGAATTAGGATTCAAGACATATTAGTATTTATTAATATATTAGACGTAACAGTCAGAACACAAATGAAATCAAATTTAGATATAAGAGCAATATAAGAGCACAGGTCGAATTAAATTTGAATAATATAGAACATAGAATAAAATAGAACATAAGCCAAATCAAATTTAAAAACATATAAGAACACAAGTCAAATGAAGTTAAAATACACTTAGGAATACAAGTGAAGTTAAATTTAAATAAATAATAGAGATAACACATTCATATAAACTGTCTACTATTGGATCACTATCAAAATTTCCACATACATGTCCACACCGCACTCACTGGCTTTACGCGCTTTACTGGCTTATTATTATTATTATTATTATTATTATTATTATTATTATTCACCGGGTCAAAGATGTTAGGAGAAGCGTCGTAGCGCACTGCGTGGAGGGTGGGGCTGCCCCTGCGGCGCCCGGCCGAGGCGGACCATGGCTCGCCGCGCCTCGCCGCATCATTAGAAGGCCCCAAATTGCGAGCCCAACTCCAGCACCCTCGCCCCTTCCTCCGCCACACGTGCAACTAAATGGGTTAATAATTAATTAGGCGCGACTGATCCGATTTAGAGATGTCCGCCCGACTTAATTGACTCGCCGGCAACTGGGACACGAGTGGGGACGATGCGAGGACCCCGCCCCCACGCTGATGACTCCGCCCCGCCCCGCCCTCCCCGCTTGGCCTCTGCGCTCGCCATCAGTTGTTCCAGACTTTGCTCCACTCCGCCGGCCCCCTGTTCTCCTCCGCTAGACCGGCAACGGTTAGGAAAGTTCGCAGTCTAAGTGAATAGAAGTTTTGGGGCTGGTCTATTGCTCCTGAGAGCATGATGTTACTATAGACGTGACAAAAATGGATTTTTGTGCAAACTAATAAAATTTTAGCCTAAGTTTATTTTATTCAAAACCTACTGATATACAGAATGTTATTCTGAGAAAGTGTACAATTACTGAATTGAATAACATTATACTCGATAAATGTAGAAGTGAACTATAATTTGTGCGGTTGACAATCGCACTAAGAAAATTTAAATTAAGTTAAAATGTAAAAATATGTTGAAGTTTGTATGTGGTGTTTATAACCTCAATATTTTAGATTGGTTAACGGAAATTGCTAATGACTGTGTACAACGTACAAATCATGCACACCGAAGGTCAGAGTTCCCTTTGTAGCACTGCCAGTTTGGACCATTGCAGAGCTCGGAACAGTAAAAAACTAAGCTTACCAGCCCCAGCAAGATTTGCGCAATTCAAAAATGTTACTATCTCGGTTTTGATCAAAGCGCATCTCATTGTGTTACTGCCTTAATCCCTTCAGAAATGGGAACAATGAGTATATGTTTACAAGATAATCCATTCCGTTTGCACCTGTTTACCCTGTTAATGCAACTACAGATAACTTGTTATACACGATTACTGTCAGAAACTCTTTCCATTGAACATTTCGCAAGTGACTACCCCAAATAAGTATACAAATACTCCGAAAATTCCGAAAAAATCCTTATTTGCAGTAGAATACACTGTTCATGTTTAGAGAAATTATTTCCAGTTTCCTTACTGCATACGTACGTCGTACAGATATTGTAATGTAATGCCTCTGCAGAAATTGGCAATCTGCAGATTTTTGCGAGAGAAAACATCTTGTTTAACTTAGTTAACCAACACATGGTACAGGAAGCTGAGCATCGACTACAGCAGTCTAACTTAACTACAGCAACTATGAAACATTCGTAGAATTAATAGTGGGGTGGTAAATACTGTTGTGGTACTAGTTTACGAGATTAAACCGTTTTTTCTCCTCGGAAGTTCCGAGAATGTTAGTGCATATCTTCCTCGAAGAAAGCCGTATTTAATTATATGAGGAAGCAACTATTAAATTGATGTTCAAGTGCTTCTTAAATTATCTTAAATTGAATTATTTTGTTTTTGGTTAAGGGCCCCTTTGTTAAGTTTTCAATCCACATTCATTCTAGTGATGCTGCATTTCTCGTCTCTCTGTCTCATGCCCTACAACTATGTCACCACGTTTCTGCTCTTTAATCTCCGTAATTCTGCTAATGAATGTGGATCTATAACAAATTATCAACTTAAAATGGAAACCTCGTACCTTTGACATTACAGATTTTAGAGGAGATGAATTCTTCTAATGGTTGCCTAGCAACATACACGTTTTCTTTTTGGCTCTAAATCGCAGGTCATTAGCGTCCTATTGGCTGACTACCCACCTGAATTACATATTTTACCTCGTAGTGCAATTTATTTTTTATTACAAGGTTGTCATCTTAAAGCGACGAAACACGTCGCCTTCTTGAGAGAATTTGATTCTACAGGCTTAAGGTGTGTCCCATGTTTACAACACGTTTTGTACAAATTTTGCTTATTTCTTCTGCGATTTCATTCCATAATTTCCTTCTTTTGCCCCTGTTGTGATATCTGGAATCCACAGAGCATCTCGCTCGTGTACAAGTGAAACCAACATTTCAACATCCATATCCGACAGCTCAAATCGGCCGAATAAATCAAATTCATTTGATACCGGTCTGCCAACTTCGAAGTTCGGTCGTGTTCGCCAGAACTTGTCGGAAGCGGTGTGACAGTGCCTGCACTCTAGTGAGGGTTTGATATATTCGACCGTCAACGGCCGTGATCAGCCGAACGCGAATTTGGCCGAATACGGATCCACTCTGACCGTAGCCTTACGCAAATGATGTTCTCTCGTCCCAAATACGCCACCCTGTCCGGAATCTGCGTTTATCTTGGGACCGGTGCCTTATCACTGTCCCCGCCCCCGCCCGCGCCGCCTCTCCTGGCCCCAAACGTTCTCACCAGGTCGCACGCGCTTCGCCCGACCGAGCCATTACGTCGCTGCCGCCGCCGCCACCACCCAACTTCACGCAACTCGGCGCTGGCGAGGCGGGGTCCGAGGGCGGGGCTCTGTGGGGGCGGGCGGGGAGGTGGAGGGGGGTCGCAGACTAGCGGCGCGCAGCGTCCTCGCCGCAGCGCCTTCTGCGCCTTGACCCTCGCCCTTTCGCAGCTGCCCTCCTCGGCCTCGCCCCCTCCCCCCTTGCCCCGCCCCCGCGCCGCCTCGGCTCGAGCCCCGTTGTAACGCATTTACGCCGTTCTGAGCGCCCCCGGGCGGCCGCCGGGGAACTTCTGGGCAAATGAACCATCTCACATGCAGCCCAACGGCGGCGGTGGTAGGGGCGAAAGCGACGGGGGGCGGGGCGGCCGCGGGGGTGGGGGCGGGGCGGGGGCGGGACGGGGGCGTGGCGGGGGCGGTGAGGGGCGGTGTGGGGGCGGGGTGTGGGTGGGGCGGTGTGGGGGCGGGGTGTGGGTGGGGCGGGGAGTGGCGGGGGGAGGGGCGGGGGCAGGGACGATGGAAGGAGCGGAGTGGGCGTGGCAGGGGCGAGGACGGGGTGCATGCGGGGCGGGGTGGGGGTGGGGCGGGGGGGGCGGGCAGGGGCGGGGTGGGGTGGGGGCGGGCAGGGGCGGGGCCGGCAGGGACGCTGGGAGGAGAGGGGCCGTGTGTGGCGGCAGGGACGATGGGAGGAGCTGAGTGGGTTGGCCAAGGCTATCAGGCGGGAGCGACCGACCCCGCTGCTGGACACCAAATAAACGGCCCGCACTGGCGACGTGGAGGCCGCTGAGAAGAACGCTAGCCCTTGCAGCGGAGTGTTGCTTCCAACGCGAGCCTCGCCTATGCGTTTTAACTCTCGAGAATTTGCGGCAAATCTCGGCATATTAAATATTTACATGTCTAAATTCACGTTTCTGTTCACTGAGAAACGACGGTTACCTCGCTGAATTTCACCGAGCCATCGTTCCCAGAATTAAATTCTTATTTCAGTGTTGCTCCAGCTTTGTGGTAGGGACAGTGGAATATTAAATTGAACGATGCAGGAAGGTTGGCTTCTAGATCCCGTATTATGTGATGGTGGCTGGCGTTGTAATCACCTCTTTACACATTTCAAACTAAATTCTGGCTTATTCTCTTGGAAGCACGTTAGAGTCAGTGTATGTTTATTATTAATTATGTTCTGCTTACTGCAATACAAACATGGTATACACAAGAATATCCGTTTTAACAAAGTTATGAATTAATTTAGTAGAATCGCAGCTCCTCACACAATTTCGTTCCTCTGAACATGGTTTGAAAATTCTCTCGACGTTTTCCTGAAGCGAAAATGGAAAATGAATATTCCGGGAATGGTAAAAAGGCAACTTCGTACAGCTCGTAAAAAAAATCATTTCTTTAAAGCTTTCCACAGATTGAACAATATCTTCTTACTAGAAATGTATTTAACTTAAAAACTTTTCTTTCTGCGACCACGATGAGCATATTGATGGGCAAGTCACATCTCAAAACTATAAGTCAACTTCACTTGTAAAAGTTAATTTTAATTTGATATTTTCACTTTAGGAACGTATTTACTGTCGAGAGTATGTTTAACCTTTCTTATTTAGAAAACAGATTTTTCCATCACGCACAGTTTTTTGTGACAGCTAGGTTTTAAAATCTGATTTTAACAGTTTCTTTGACCTATCATAGAAAATTGTACCTTACATGTAGCAATTTTATTCAAGTTGTATTTAAGGAAATTGTTTTTAGTATCATGCTGAAACACCGACAGGCAATACTATGCAGGTTCATTCATGTTTTGACATGGTCAGATCAGTTAGTCTGGCATTGTGACACGTGAGTATTGAGTTGTCTTTAAACTTGTAAGCACGAATATCACTAGTGATATATTTCTTTCCTTTGTATTTAGAAGTGCACTGTGTAATCTATGTTACAGTGTTTTGCATTTTCATCATCGCAAGAACGTGTGTAAATAATGCAGATCATTCTACTATATTTGTGGTGAGCTGACTCAAAAGACTCAAGAGGCGAAATTTAACGCCACTTGCGAAAAAGTGTTTTCAACATTACTTTGGCTGTGAAGTTGGTGATTTTGAAAATAGCTTGGCCCCAAATGTATGTTTTGTGAGTTAAGATTGTTGTCTTGATAGAAAAATGGTACACGTCATATATCATTTGCAATTCCTAGGATTTGGAGGGAACCCAAGGATCATGTAAGTGATTGTTATTTCTGTTTCACAAATATTTAAGGTATCTCGTATACCTTTCTTTATTTTTATAAATTTATTTATTTCCTGATTGAAATTACAAAGTTCAGTTAATGTTTAACTTTACATTTACGTTTGCTGGCTTACAATCTAACTTAAACGAACTTACTACTAACACTAAAGTGCATGTGGCGAGGGGACTCGCAGAGATCCTCAAATTGTTTATTTATATTGCTGAAATTGTCCAAGAATGCATGTAACTGATATCTGTCTCGTATCCCTGACCAGAAAAATGTGTCCATTTAGTGAATTTTGGAAATATATTTACCTCCATTGCATATTATATTAGAAGAAATGAAAAGAATCATAAAAGCTATGTATTAACATTCTCATGGATTTGTGTATTTGAAATGGAAATTTCTCAAAGTAAGTGATGCTAAATTGAGAAAAGGGATTTGTTTAGGATTGCATATGAGATCATTATTTGCTGATGAACATTTTGAAGAACAGCTAAATCCAGTTCGGCGATGCGCACGGTTAGAGTTTTCATCAGAAAATTTCTAAAATGGGAAACAGGTACTAAAGCCAGGGTATTTCTAATATGTAGGCTGACTACTGTTGTACTAAGAAGATAAATGTTCCAAATACAGAATATACCCCAAACTACCATTTTCTAGGTATATAATGGGTAGTCAGAATGTAAGTCAGGACGAGTAGTACACCATTTAGAGTTGGATAGCTAGTTACTGATTTTATTCAAAATTATAAAAAGTTCAAATGAATATCACACAAAACTCCTGCCTGATAGGGGAAAACAAATGATTTTAGAATTCAGTAGAAATAATTCTAGAATCTGTTATTTTCATTCTTGTGAAAGGAAAAAGTTTATTTTTGTAGACCAGTGTTATAAGAGGATAGGTATTAGAAATATAATTAAATGAAGCTTTTATTATAAAATTACTGCGACAAATGCAGTTACAGCCATTCCCCGGTGGCCCGAGATCGCTGAAACAAAGTCGTAGCGATCTTGGACCGAAGGGTCGCGGGTTCGAGTCCCGCCTCGGGCATGGTTCTATTTGTGTTCGTCCTTTCACCCCCTATCATCATGTCATCTTTACAGGTGCCATAACGTCAAACGCAATAGTGGTCGCTAATGACCTAGATGTTGATGCGATCTTAACAAAAAAAGGAGTTATACTTGTAAATCTGAAATTGGTTTTAAGAAGGAAGAAAATGACCATGAATCCAACTTTTTATACCTTCCTCATTATTTAAGTCGGTACCAGTACCTCACCGAGCGAAGTGCCTCAGTGCGTAGCGCGTTGACTGCCCAGTCGCGAGGTTTGGGTTCGATCCCCGGGTCGGCCATCCAGACGGGGGGGGGTCGTGGTTTCTCTCAGTCACAAGACGAATTCTGGAATGGTTCAAAAAATGCTACTATCACTTGTCACGTCCCACCTCCCCATCAACCACTCCACCAATCACCTCCGACCAGCATCCTAGTCCTTTCACCCGTCATCATCACCCTATCACTTCATTCAGTACCATAAGGAAAAGCAACGGGAAACTACCCTAATTGTATCCTCCGAAGAAAATCTGTCATGATGGTAATATTGAGGAGCTGTCTAGATGGGTCACCTAACTTCCGTGTTTGGAAGAACAGGACCAAAGTGGAAGAAACCAGTACCTAAACGAGAATTGAGGAGTTCAAACACGCCTGGCATCGGAGAAAAAGTTTGGAAGGGTGGACATTCCTCATTTGTGTACGTAGTCACACAAGTGCAACGTGATAAGTCAATAATTTTTCGAGATATTCCCGATTTTCGAGATGGTTTCGAGATGAAGTTTTAGTGGCTTAGTAAATAGAAATGGAAATCGCTACGATATTTTTTCTTAAACAACGGCTTCAATTTTTTTTTAAATTATCTTTTCGTATGTATCAAAGGATGGTAAAGAATTTGCACTAGTCTCATTTCCGCGAACTCACTATTTTCGAAAATTTTAAAACATTAACATTTCAAAACTACTACGCTGAAAATAGAGACTCTGATTTAAACAAAAGCTGTTCTAAAAACTAGGTCTTGAAGAAGTTCATGTATGCATCTTTGAAGAAAAGATTGTTTAATCTGTGCTTGAAATTAATGCAATTTAGAAAAACAACCTTTTTTCAAAAACCGCTCCAAATTTTTTTAAATGGTTTTCCATTGATAAAACAAGTAACGTTTAAAAAATGGGCCGAGTCTCATTTTCGTTGAACTCTCAGAACCTTCGAAATTGCAAATTGAAAATAATGCGAGAAAGCTTGTGCAGTTGTAGCATTATTTAGATAATTGAGTAAGAATATTTTTCATTTTGAACCTTATTACAGGCACGACTATTTTCAAATTCCGCTAATGGTTTAAATTTTGAGATCACCGTTGCACCTTCTAAGCTGTCTAGTACTCTAGTAGTCCTGTTATTATCCTGAAAATTCGAGAAAAAATATTCATTGTACGAGAATTTAATTTTATGTCCAAAAACTAATATAGTCAGCTTGTAATGCGCGTCAAAGGCGCTTAATAACGCTCTAGCTCTTTGTACGAAAGTCATAGCATAAATATTTCGTGATCGAGTGTAATATTTATTTATTTATGTATTTACTTAAAATTAACGTCAAAAAGAGTTAAACAATTCGTGTAACTTCAGGGAGAAGTGTATTCTGTGCAGGTTTTGTTGAGTTCTGGGATCCCTGCCCAACTCGTATACAAGTTGATATTGAACACACGTGGGAACAAGCGGTTTGGGCAAGAATTGATAAGAAGATATTCTCTTCAGGTAAGAATGACTATTTTCAAACGCAAATTAGCTACAGATTTTGGCAATTTTATGGCTTCGTACCCTTCGTGAAGACATATATGTAGGAAATTACTGCCGAGGGAATCAATCCTTGAATAACTATATTTCTCACTGAACTCTAGAAAACGTGCTCACATAGACCGTAATTAGTTACATTTATGTCACTAATAATACTTTTTGGCGCGATAATTTGAATCACTATATTTCCCACTCAAATTCAGAGGAATTAATAATGAAGTTACCTTTCTTATTATATTTTCCTCTATATATCTTCCTGTTTGCAATCTTGTACCCAACAGTTCATGAGCTTTTGCTGCTAAACGCCGGTCGTTTTCCCTTTCATATCCAGCGTAGTCATTCATCTCGAGGGCCTCTCGGAAACCCCCGTGTTCCGGTACATGGACTGCGCGGCGGGCGCGCCGCGGCGTGGCCATCCGGCTCCTCGGCGGCGGCGCGCCGTGGGGTGGACCTCCCAGCTGCAGTGCAGCCGCGGAGGTTCATGCGAGGCAGCACATGGCCTGAGGACAGACACATGTGCTGCGCGCGTTAATGTTCCGCCCAAGCAAAATAAACGCGTGACTCCCGAAAACGCGCACGCTTTCCACCTCTTGAGAGCGAGGTCGGTGCGCATGCGTGCTTATTGGATCAGTTTGTTTTTTTTTCAAACACTACGTATGTTATGTCTGAAATCTCTTTTGATGACATTTCGCCTGAATGAACCGTTTTTGCTTTATTTCCGGATTTATTTCAAACTTTTAAGAGTTTTAATCTGTGAATAAAAACGAATAGTTATAAGATTCGCTACTCTTTACGACGACTGATTTTACAAGATGCTTTACATCATTTTAAACATTCAACATCTGTGAACTTGATATCGGCGATATGAGATGAAGAAGAAACATATCTGTTGAACATGAAGCATTGTTTCAGGCATGAATGGGTAAAAAGATGAAAAGATTCCTAAGCGAAACGCACACCTACCAAGGCGCAAGGTACTAGGAAGCCGGGCAGCCACTTGCTGTCCGCTGACAGGGCTTTATGCTTCGCGGATGAGTTCATTCGTATTCTGACGTCCGGACCGTCTCATAATTCGTGCTACGAAAGCAAACACCTCAAATATATCTCCGCTAAGTGACGGTGGGCGGTGCTTCCAGTCGCTCGGGCCGGCTCCGCCCCGCCACCCTCCACCCACTCCCCTCCCCGCTCCCAGTCCTCCCCTTTCCCTCCCCCACCTATTCCCCACTCTGTCCCTCGCCACAGCCTTCCCCCCTGTCTTATCTTCGCCCCACCCCACCCACTCCTTCCCCGCTCCCTCTCAGCCCATCCCACCCCCCGCCCGCCCGCCCCCCTCCCCGGCCTACCCCTTTCTCCCCGCTCTTACTTTCCTTCTCCCCACCCCTCCTTGCTCCCCCAACCCTTTTCTCTTCGTAACTGTTTCCAAAGGTGCCACTGCCTCCACCCCTGCCTCATCCCCGCCGTGCCCATTCCCCAACTTCCTCCCGCTCCTCTCCCCACACTCCACACTTCCCGTCCTTACCCCCACACTGCACCACTTCCCTCTCTTTCCCCTCCCGTCCCCCACCGACCCACGTCTCCCCGCCCACCGCCACCACGCTGCCTCCGCTGCGCCCGCGTTCCTCTCCCGCCCCAACTCTTACACCGCGCCGCCCCGCCTCCCCCGCTGCCCCACCTCTCTCCACCTCCCCGCTGCCACACCCCTCTCCACCGCCCCGCCTCCCCGCCACCCCGCCGCCCTGCCTCCCCGCCATCCTGCATCCCCGCCGCCCCGCCTCCCCGCTGCCCAGCCACCCCGCCTCCCCGCCCCCATCCCGCCGCCCCGCGGCACCCATCCTTGCCCCCGCTCCACTCCCTGCCGCGCGCTCGCAAAATGTGCAAATCTGTCAAAGGCCGGAGGAGCATTTGCGTCAGGCCCGGCCCGCCGGCCGGCCGGCCAGCGCCGCCCGCCATTGACACCCTTCCAAACAACACACGCGGCGCCGCGCCCCGCCCCGCCCCGCCCCTGTCGCTCGCCGCCGCTGCGGGCGGCCGCTGGCAGTTTGTGGGCGGCGGCGTGGGCGGCGGCGCCTGGGGCGGGGCTGGCGGGGGCGGCGAGCGGGAACAATGCCGCGGCTCAAATGGAATCCACCTCCTGGATTGCGGGGATTTGCGCGCTGGGGTCGGGGTGTGCACGTGTATACGATGTGGGTGCGTGGCGAGGCGAGGAGGGAACTGGACGTTGAAGAGAATGGGAACCGGACGTGTGGGGACGGGGAGTGGTCTGGGAACGGGAAGTGGTTTGGGAACGGGGAGTGGTCTGGGAACGGGAATAGTGTGGCAACGGGGCGAGGGTGGGATCGGGGTGAACGTGGTACAGGGGTGAGGCTAGGAAGTAACCATAACGCAAACAGCTTCAAATCCTTCGAGGACGAATTACAAAATCGTGTAGAAAAAATTCAGGCGTAAATGAAAAATATCTTTAAATATTTTTTTATAATTGATATCCAAGATGTAAAATTAACTGTATGTAATGTGTGTAAATACTCGTAGATAAAATTATTTTGTTACCAGCACGTTTACAGAAGTTTCTTAGTGGTCTGCGAACCACACGCGAGTAACGTGACAAAAATCGGACTACAAGAATAAGGGATAGTTATATACATGTGTACATACATACACACACATGTGTACACAGTTAGATACATGTTGACATAAAAATGCAGACATTGAAATATTACTGTGACTTCCCTTTAAACGTTTATGCTTCTCCCCTGCTACTGATAGTAAGTTGCGAGCAATGCTATGGATGTAAGGAAGTCAAAAATTGCGTAGTAGTAATTGAAACTTCATGGATTTGAGAACAAAAATGCCAATACAGGAGCTGCATTCATATGTTTTATTACTTGCAAGAAGTTTATAACTCCTCTCGACGCCTTCTGTGAAATTCAAGATTTTGTAAACTAAAAATGGTGAACATAAAATTAAATACTGTCTAGTGTTGTATTTTTTCTCTGTAAACATTTAAAGGGACCTTGTACAGGCAGCGAAATAGCCTCGAGTGGTTAGCTGGGAGAGCGGAAATAAGCTGCAGAGCGCCTGGGCGAATGGAACACATGAGTGTTTATTTCTCTCGCAGAAAACTCTGAAAACAGAATAAATTACGACTGTTAGAATATTTATACGAAAGTATCAGTGATCATTGAATTCAGTGTTAAATTTTACCTGTTCTGGGCTCGGGAAAAAGCGGTTTTGCACTTATTTTGGTTGCGAAACCGTGGCTCCGGTTTCAATACAATATTTTATGCAGCAAGCCGCTTTAATTTCATAGAAATTATTGCTCGTTGTCACTTCTTCGAGTTTAAATCCAATTTTCACGGCATTGAAAATACATACGCACTTATGCTTGCTTCCATATGCTGACAATACGACGACTATGATATCACTGTTGTGGAGTTTTGAATTTTGTAACAATGGTCGGTCACGTCTAAGCGGAATTTCAAGCTTTTCTAAGGATTGTAATAGAGGAAAACACCGGCTTGCCAGGTGACCAGTAAGTGCCGCAGTCTTGCGGTCGTGTTTGGAAGCATGAACAGGTGAAAATCTACCACTAAAGAACCTTCTTCTCCGAAAGCACATCGTTAAAAGAAGTGAATTTGCTCTATTGTTGGAATTATCGCTCGGTATTTGGGAAAAAAAATATAAATCCAGCGCGCCACGATTGAAATGTATGTTCTTTTTATTTTATATTTTATTTTATTTTTTTAATGTATGTTCTGAGCTGGTAATGAATGCCAAAGATTGTTAAACATAATTGATTTACTCGAACGGCGCCAAAGTTGAACCATGTTTGGCCGCTCGTGGCAACAGACTGTTCTTTGGAGGAAAACTGTGTACACACACACATCCGACACGCCTTGCACTCTTGAGGAGCCCTCTCGCGTCCCTGCACAGCGTCCAAGTTCCTGTTGCGTTCATCAATCGTCAAGAAGTAAAATAATGTCTATTTTAACAAAACAATGATACATATATTTATTTATTTATTTACGTCAAAACAGTTTAAAACTGTGTGTGACGCGCTTTGGGGAGAAGTGAAATTTATGCACGTTTTCATAATTCTGTGACCTCTATCCTAAACCATATTCTAGTTGACTTTTGAATACAGAAAAAAGAGTGCTAATTGCGGCTCAGCCCTTCGGAATATCCACGTAGTTTATTAGACAAAATGTGCTTAGAATTGTCTTAGGACCTTATTTCCGAAGTTTCGACGTTTCCTCCCTGGACACCCTGTATGTAAGTAATTCCGTAATAAGTGCTCAACGCCCCACAAGAGTTTGGAGACGCGATGCGGCGATATGAAGACGCAACCAATTCAAAAGTAAAAGAAATACGTGAGCTGTAAAAGAAAATTGAAAGGAGACAAACTTCAAAAGGAAGGTTTTACATATAGAACCGGGCAGTTGTAATTCTGCGCGGGTATAATAATACAGTAAACTCTCGTTAGCACGAACTCGCTTAACACGAATTTCGCCGTAACACGAACAAAACTTCCATCCCGCGAAGTGATTACGGTAATACGGACATTTATAATACTCGGTTAATACGAATTTTTATAACACGAACACTGATTATTTCGGTTTCTTGGAATTCGTGTTAATGAGGGTTTCCTGTATATATTTATTTATCTTAAACTTCGTTCCAACCCACAACTACTATAGGCCCTACTAAAATTGTCCTAAAACCTTAATTAATGTAGAAAATTAAGGGGAATGAAATAAGCAATGTGATGAAGTAAATGGAAAAATTTATGTTGTTTTGTTTAATAAATAGGTTCAAATAAACAAATACGCCATATCGGTCCATAACTTTCTTAAAATTAATGATTTTTTTGTCTATAAATGATCTCAATAGTAATTCTCCTTCATGACATTTGGCATACTAGTAGTGATATTTTAGTGTAAGAATTATCCACTTAGATTCATATTTTCCAATGCTACGAGAGTTTAAATGTTTACTTTATTTTTTAATTATATTTTATTATATTATTTATTATTTTATTTATATTTTAAGTATTTTGACGTGTGTGCAAAACGATTCCAGACATTGTAATAACAGATGTAAAGTACTTTAATTAGAGGATGATCTTGTTGCCAACACAGCCTTCGACGCGGCGTCACCCGGACAGCCAAGATCATCCACATGACTCCGGCCGCGGAAGCCTACGACTTCATTTACTTTAATTAGAGCTGCAATATTCTTAAAAAAATCATAAAATTTGTTTAATAATTGTGGATTTGTTTACAAAACATATACGTATATCGATATTAATAAACTTCCCAGGTACTTGTCGAGCCAACAACAATCAAGTGTCAGAAACTTTAGTTTTAGGAACACCATGTAGTGATGGCTTACATGCCGTGATGTGAGCTGCGTTCTACAAAATGGTGAACCCCATAACGGACTGGAGAGAATATGCAGCACGGTTACCCTTATTGGGCTTTGCAGCGCCAATCATTTCAGACGCCTGAATGCAAGCCAGCTTGTAGAGAAGATAATTTAGTGAATTTTATATTTGCTTACAGTATTATGTAGGAGGGGGTGCTCACTAAACTATCCTTAAACTATCCTTATATACTAAACTTACAATCTATACTTAACTCTATACTTATATCTACTACAGAATTTTACGCATATACATATATATATATATATATATATATATATATATATATATATATATATATATATACAATTACCTATCTTATTAATGATATATACATATTTTAATCTTATCATGAACTCGCATTACAATGGGACACGGCTCATATACAACAAAGACATTAGAGAAACCATGTTTAAAGCCACTCTCTACTACCATGACTGAGAATAAATTTTACAAACTGGTAGGGCATGTAAGGGATCGTACGTAACATTTTGTCAGTAAAAGTGTGGTGAAAAATTTCATATAACGAAGTTACACATATGACAATTGCCTATCAATCAGGAACATGTCACCTACGTAACTTCGTTAAATAAAATGTGTAACTACATGTTCCCTCGCCAAAAGTGGTCATCTTGGACCCTTACCCACCGTAGAAGTTGTTAACATTTATTCTGAGACATTTATAGCGTCAGTTATCTCAGGCAGTGGTATGTCATGCAGCTTCTGTCGAATGTAGAGTATCGTCCCGAGTTGAGGTTGCCCCCCGGTACGGGACGCCGCCGACAACAATGAAGATGCAGACGCCCGATTTCCAGCCGCTTGCTCCACCTTGGCCCGCCGACTACCTCTGCCAGAGGGCTGTCAAGCCCCTTGCACTGCACGCGGAAGCAGATCGCGGGCGTTATCGTAACAATACGGCGCCGCGGCGCGCGCACGGGGACTCGCGCGTCACTCACAAAGCGTGCTCAGTTTAGCGGCGCGCCGCGCTACATTGAGCACGGCTTTGTCAAGACGTCGCGGGCTCAGCCTCCGGAGCAGCGGCTGGGGCGGGGCGGGGGCGACCGACGGCAGAGGCAGCCGGGGGCGCGGCGGGGGCGGGGCTAGGGTGGTGGACGGGGCGGGGGCGAGGTTAGGGCGGGGGGCGGGGCGGGGGCGGTGCGAGGGCGGGGCGGTGGCGGGGGGCGGGGGCGGGTGGGGCGGGGTCGGTGGTGGGGAGCGGGTCGGGGACGGGACTGTGGCGGGGGCAGGGGAGACGGGCGGGGCGGTGCTTGACGGGGCGGGGCGGGGGGCACGGGGGGGGCGGGGGCGGGGCCGATGCCATTGGGAAGCGGCGGCCTGGAAGTGAAGCACGCTTCTCCGGAGACGCCCGCCCTGGAAGACGACACAACTACGTTATGCGAAGGGATGGGTCTTTCTTTTCAAAATACGTATCTGCGTTTATTGCAGAATATTGATAAGTCTCGTATGTACAATATGCTATGATAGAATGATATAGATACATGTATATTATGATATATGTACGTGTACACGAAGTGATCAAAAGTATCCGGACACATGGCTAAAAATGACTTACGAGTTGGTGGCGCCCTCCATCCTTAATGCTGGAATTCACCGTTCGCAAGATGCACCGTTTGCTTTGATGACAGCTTCCACTCTCGCAGGCATACTTTCAATGAGGTGCTGGAAGGTTTCTTGGGGAACGGCAGCCCATTCTTGACGGAGTGCTGCACTGAGGAGAGGTATCGATGTAGGTCGGTAAGGCCTGGCACGAAGTAGGCGTTCCAAAACATCCCCAACGTGTTCCATAGAATTCAAGTCAGGACTCCGTGCAGACCAGTCCATGACAGGGATTATTGTCATGTAACCACTCCACCACAGGCCGTGCAGTGAGAACAGGTGCTCGATCGTGTTGCAAGATGCAATCGCCATCCCCACATTGCTCTTCAACAGTGGGAAGCAAGGTGCTTAAAAACATCAGCGTACGCCTGTGCCGTGATGGTGCCACGCAAAACAAAGGGTGTAAGCCGCCTCCGTAAAACCATAACATCACTGCCTCGTGTCCGGATACTTTTGATCACATAGTGTATGTATATATGTGGTCGTCCATGAATTACGTAACGCAAACGTGGAGTATTTTGAATACCCCCTCTCCCCACTGTAACGCGCCCATAATGCGTGCTTAACCCCCCTAAATAATTACGTAAGGCTTGCGACAACACCCTCCACCTTGTGAATGCAAGAAGTGGGGGCAAGTTGTGAGTGAAGGAAGGACGTATAGGCGAGACAACTTTTATTACAAGCCATGCACACGCCGTCATGGGCGAGCTTCAACTGCGCCAATTTCAATGGATTGTAGAATAAACTACATATCAATTTTGAATGTTTTCTTCCCAATCTTGTAGATTCAAAACAAAATTGATAAAAAAAGATCGCCATTTGTGACAATTTACGTCTTGTAACTTTTATTTATTTTTGTTTCTAAATTAATTACTTAAGTTTAATTACTCTTTAGTAGTAAGTAGTAATTAAATTAATTACTCTAGTTTTTCAAATGCTGCTAACCTCGCGTTTTTTAAAATTTTATTATTATTATTATTACAATTATTATTATTATTATTTGTTTTTTATATTTCATTCATCTTTCAACTATTTTTTCAACTGGCTTTTCACTAGATAAGGTCCGATCGCGCCCGAGCGTCTCACTCACCGAGAAAGGATCGCAGCAGTGGCCTGAATATAAGCGCCAACCTGGCCGCCTACTTCACCAGCTCTTGTAAAACAGTTCAGAGTCTGATCGTCCGAAGTTTGGTGACAATACTTCTTTTCGGTGACAATACTTCTTTTCTCTTTTATACACACATTCATAACCAGTCATAACTTCACGTTCATGATAAATTGGCATCAGTTGCCCAACTTCCCTCAGAAACGTATTTACACTACTGATTCCTGCTTTATTCATCTAATTTGTTGTGATCTCTAAATGATTCTTCCGAAGAATGTTGTCTAATTAATTTCTTCTTATTTCGTAATACCTTCGAAGATTAGAAATAGCACATAGCGATGGTTCTTTAGAATTTGTTCAACATAATCATTCCTGCCATTTACACTCACTCTCAGCTGTGCTCCCCAGCAGATAAACACTTTTTTCTCACGTCGAAAGCTTTTTTGGGGGGGGGGAATCCCTCTAGGTTCTCCCTTTTCCTCGCAATACGACGAGGCAGTAATCCTTTTTATCCGACTTTCGGTTGGGCGAGCGCAAAAAAAACTGTTTCAACGTGAAGTCGCCCGCGGCGACACCCGAATTTCAGGGGGGGACTCCGCACAGTGGCAACTCTCACATCCACATGGACAAAAAGTAATAAAAAATTAATATGGCATTGATTTTTAATAAAGAATTATAAATGACTAATTCATCTAATTAATAAATTTAATGATTACGTTTTACTAACATAATGAACATACATACCGGCGAGGGTACAAAGAAAAGTTACACAATTGTCGTTTTTTGTTTAAATTAATAAATATGTTAAGAAAATTGTATATGTTTTGTACTTTTAATAGTAAAAATTTCATAAAGATAGTTCACAAGATAGCGTATAGTACTTTTGCCTTTGGATGCAAAATAAATGATTGTGTCAAAATTAAAGGCGGTTTACCAGAAAATGAAAATATTGCAGATAGTCATTTTACGCAGCGACAATATTCTTTAGCAGAGATTGTGAAATAATTCTCCAGAAACACCCTTGTCGTTATAAACTCAGATCGTTCATTTATCAAACGAAACCTTTTCCATATCTCATCGTTCATTACTCTTCCATTGTGTTTGGGGTCATCAATTGAAATGTATTCCTATCGTATATCTACGCTGAGATGTAAACTCTGAAATAACAGCATGATTATACGTTTTTCTTCTTTGGTCTGATGTTGGTTCAAATACATTCTCACTACATTTTGTTGGTATCAGTTTAATTTTAACGGGATTGACAAGCTTGTCAGATCATTGTATTCTTTGTTTTTTGTCCTCTACAACTTCAAACGTCATTTCTCATCCCAGCTTTCAATTTATAGAATTCTTAATTGTACACAAAGCAGTTATACTTTTAACAATTTTTAAACATTTATGGAAAAAATGCCCACAAAATACAAGGGTAAGTCAATACGTATCTTCAAACAATTTTTATAACAGTTTTTACAGGATGAATGCACACTTTTTATTGATATCATTTTTTAACATAGTCACCCTTCTTTTCAATGCACTTGGTCCACGCTGCACAAGCTTTCCGATATCTTCTGAGAAACGGTTTTTGAAGGTGCAGCAAAGCACGTATGCATCATTTCTTTGAACTGTTGATTGGAGCTGAATCGACGGACCAAACAGAGTTCTTTTCTATCTGAAAAGTTCCATAAGACAGAGTCATACAGGCACGTGAAAGAATTTGATTCAAACTGAGTATTAAGAAAGTCCGTAGTTTTTACACATAATATCAAATTTGTAATTAAGCTCATCTTTCAAACTTTTTTGAATTTTTGGAATAAAGGGCAAACAAATGTATTTTGAATTTTTTTGAAACTCAAGTTTAAATTTTCTGATTGAAACCGCTTTATCACAATGACTTGTTCTCAACGCCTGATCTGAGGTAGCTATTATAACTCCTTCAGATTCTAGCTTCATTCTTCCATCTTTAAGCTACATGTCTGACTGATCTTTATTGACGTGCACCTTGTCCATTTTTTTGAATATTATCCAAGGAGTGGTTTGTCTCATCACGATTTGTTTAAAATTTTTTGTGTCTCACGTTTCATGTTAAGTAGCATCTGAAGTTCAGGGTCTGTATTATTCTACGTGTCATGCATAGTTTTCTTTTCAATGCTTCTTGCTACACTAAACATGTTTCCCATTCTTCGGTCAGATTTCATGACCTGCTTCATTAGTGGATCATCTTAATGACTGCCTACATACTTTCACATCCGGACTATAGCATTCTGCCAGCATGCTTCAATTTGTCTGAGGCTTCTTTTATATACTTGATGAGGTCTTGAAACATAGAATTGTCACACATTATCAGGGGTATTCGTTGTATAAATAAAAAAATCAAGGAAATGGATCTCACTTGGATTTTAAAGAATTGTGCCGATACTCTGAAAGAATGGACTTTGGTCCACCGAGACGGACGACCTCCCACTGTGCGGAGGGTGCTGGCCCGGGAGATGGGGGTATCGCACTCAGCAGCGTGAAAACAGGCCGATGAGATTTGCCAGCATGCGTGAACGACCTGTGCATTAACACGGGCCCGTTACGAGATTATTATTTTTACCGCGCGCTAATCGAGTTCCCTTTAGAGTCGCCGAATTAATTCTGGGCTAATGATCGACCCTGGCGGCGGCGCCCGGCGGGCCAGGCCGCGCCCCGGCGAACCGGGCCGGGGTGGGGCAGGCCGGGCCACACCGAGCCTGGCGGGCGGGGCCGGCGGGGGTGGGCGGAGCCGGCGGGGGTGGGCGGAGCCGGCGGGGGTGGGCGGAGCCGGCGAGGGTGGGCGGGGCCGGCGAAGGCGGGCGGGGCCGGTGATGGTGGACGGGAGGCGGGGCGGGCGGGGTGTGCGGGGCAGGGCGAGGCGAGGCAGGGTGGCGGGGCGAGGCAGGGAGAGGGGCGAGGCAGGGGGCGGGGTGGACCCTGGGGCGAACGTGGTCCCCGGGGCGATTCGCGTAAACTGATACGTGCGTGTCGGCTGCCGGTGTGAACCACGACGGAGTTTTGGGGTGAGGTAACGGAGAGGGGCGGGGCTACTTGATGGGGGGGGAGAGAGAGTGGAACAGAGTAAAGGCCGCTCCACAATGCCCAGTGAATGGGAACGGCAACGTGAACGGGAACGTAAAGAAACTTGAAAGGCAGACGTCTTAGGCAGGCGTTCACAACGCGACGGGAACGCGAAACTTGACGGGAACAGGAGCGGGGAGAATGCTCAACATTTATCTTGGCCTGGGAACGGGAAGCCTCTCGGTCCATGAGAGTACAGCAAATGGTGGCGAAGCTTTCCAGCTGATCGAGCGCTCGAAACTGGTTTGGAGCGGAGTTGAGACTGTAGTGCGATGTTGAGGTTACAGCGTGGATTTGCAAGATTAGGGTTTGAGGCGTATTTAGATAGTTGTGAATTTGTTTTAGTTATTTTTTAGTGATTTCAGTATAATTGGTTTTCTATTCATATTAATATACATATAATTAAAATTTCCCACAAATTATATTATTGTTTGGTTTAAGTACATTGGTGTTGTTTGTTTATTGATCAAATTTTCATTAGTTGTATTTTCCACAGGTTCATAGTGGGTTTTTTTTGGATTTTTTCATTCTGATGAATTGTTTTTCTAATTAATATTTTTCTGTCAAAGTATTCATTATTCATACCAGCACACGCAAAAAACTGACTGATGGCAAAGCAAAGAGTGAACCAAGTAGCGCAGCTAGAAGTGCTTTGGTTTGGGCAACTGTTTCTAAAAGTTCTCTTTTTTGCCGCTGCAGGATCAGAGCGCTATTCCTCTTCTCGTTGGCGTTTACTGTGAAGCGCACGTCCCTCGCGCTCCCGTTCCCGTTCTCGCCTTCGCGCTCCCGTGCCGACTAGCGGGGTTTTCCTCCAACCACGTATCTCGCGCCAGCGTGTACCGCTCCAACCGGGACACGCTCTAAGCTCCCGACCGCCCCCCCCGGCATGTGTGGTAGTGAAGTGCATGCTAGTGTAAGGGTGTGTGTAGGGGGTGAGGATTGGGCAAGGAAGAGGAAGGAAAGATCGCGCGCGGTCCGTGGTCCGTTTGTTAGAGTACTGGCCCGGCATTCGCCTGGTGTTGATCGGAGAAACCACGGAAAACTACCGATCAGAGCAGCCGGCCGCTAGAATTCTCCTCCAGGCAGCGACTGAACTCGATCCAGCTGATGAGCTTGTGTCGCAAATCCTGCCGCCGTCGGGACTGGAACCCAGGAGCTCCACAGAGGACTGGAGGGGTCGGGGCAGAGTGCGCAGGGTTGCAGGGTGAAGGTAGCCCCCGCCGGCGTCCTTCCAGGAAGAAGGTACCCAGGGCTTCGCCTGGCTGGCGGCCGCGTCTAGGGATCCAATTAGTGCGGGCGATCGGGTGTTTGCCTTAAGAAAAGTGTTTGACGCGGCGCGAGGGCGGCCGGGGCGCGGAGGAAACATTTGCTGCGCGAGGAGGAGCCAACGAAGTCGGTTGCTGGTGGGAAAGGAAAAGAAGCGAATAAAATTGAATAAATATGTCATAAATAAATAAATAAGTAAATCAATTTAAAAAAATTGAAACTGTCAAATAATTAAATAAGCTCAGTATGAGGCAAAGGGGAGTGGGTATCAGAAACGGAAGTGTCCAGGCGATGGTGCGGACGATCTTCTGTGGCGCTGTTTCATTCCAGGTGCGGAGGAGGCCAAAGACTGGAAGGAGAACGCGTCACGCCCGCACCAGGAAAGAAAGAAGGGAGTGGAAAAAGTCTGGTAGATTAGCATGTGCTCGGCTTCTGACAGCAGGTTTTTCCCTCTTCGGGTTTTTTCCCCTCAGCCGTACTTTATGGTATCTTTTCCGCGATTTGATGCGATGGAGAGACCTTTTGGTAAAGAAAAAGTGTATAAATCCAGTTGCTAAATGAAGAATAAAATATCCTCTAACACGTGGTGAAGCCAGAATCCATGTTTTGTGGGTCCTTGACCCTAAAAAATCGAATGATGGCAAAACGTCCGTCCGTCCGTCCGTCCGTCCGTCTGTCTCTCCGTCCGTCTATCTCTCCGTCTGTCCGTCTCTCCGTCTGTGAAACAACGCTAACGGCTAAACCGTTCTGCCGATTTTCTCCAAAATTGATAATCCACAATCGATCTGACTGATGTAGGGGCTCCTGGAATTTGAAACCGATATTTTAATTTTTTGGGATACTTTGCATGAAGCACCTGGGACTTTTTCCAAAGTTTCAAAAAAAATGGCTCCATCGTTTTTTGATTAAATATTGTTGTTGGATAGAGTGAAGGACGTTGTAGGTCTCATGTTTGAAAACCTTGATTTTTCAAAAATTGGAAAAGTTCAATATTTTTCGGCATGTTCCTACAACTACAACAATGAAGATTTTATCCCTGTATGAAATCTGTTCCTTAAAGATAGATATTGAAGTAAGGTCATGTGCAATTTTAGGTTTTATTTATGGAAGTTATTTGGCAGGTAATACTTTGAGGAAAGTCAATTTTGTATTTTTCAGTCAGTTCTGGGAATTGTTTCTGTTGGAGTTTGTGCAACACAGAATTCATTGTGATATTTAGAGATGAGATTGCTTGTTTTAGTTTTGTTTTGACGTGTTAAATTTTTTTGAATTTAGGTATATCTTAATTTATTTTTAATTTAACGCAATTGGTTTGGAATTGGAATTGGTGACTTGTAATAATAACTGAAAGGTGTCGTGAGTCTACTTCGTCTTACGTTGATGGGTAGGAGTGTTGTTGGGTGTTAGTTATAACTAGGAAGCGGATTTTGGTGACCTACATTGCCTCCAAAATGATCAATAAAATGCTCTTAAAATGTTTTTAAAATGCCGAAGAAAACCAAAGAAAAATGACGAAAAAATGTTTTCATAATCAGTTCCAATGAACAACTCGAGCTGTTGGATACGTTTCTGATGTAATTGTTCTTCTATTCGTTCAAGTGAACTCAACATTCGAACTTTTTATTTGGACTGTTCTGTACCAGAATATCTCTGTCTTTAGTTATCCCGAATCTGCTGATCTGACAATGGCGCTGACAGGAACCTAAGATTACATACTCGCAATGGTTGACATTACAACTTCTGAGCCAAGAAATCGAATAGGCTACCAGAAGGAGAACATTTGTTGCATGTCAAATCTTATCTAAAGGAAGTACCATTAAAATTAATTAAATCAGCGAAAAATGCATTAAAAACGACGGAAAAAGTAAAAAAATTACTTATTAGCCGAACTCGACGAAAGATGCAGAAATGTACAAAAATCCCTCTTGTGGTAACATAAAATTAATTTCTATACTAAACGGTACTGTTCTAAAGTGAAAAGAAAAATGGAGACATTTCATTATAATTCTAACCCTAGTTTTGACAATGTCTGATTGTTTTGGTGGGTGATATGGATATGTTGTTTTCAATGAAGGTATTATATTTAAACCAATTTTGTTTCATATGTAGTAAGTAGTGTAGTGTTCTGCTTGGTTGGAAATGAGGCAACCAAGACAGGGGGTAGGAGTAAATAGGAGAGACAGAAACAGAGACGGAGCGAGAGAGACAGAAACAGTGACTGAGCGAGAGAGACAGAAACAGAGGCTGTGCGAGAGAGACAGAAACAGTGACTGAGCGAGAGAGACAGAAACAGTGAGCGAGACAGAAACAGTGACTGAGCGAGAGAGACAGAAACAGCGACTGAGCGAGAGGCAGAAACAGAGATTGAGCGAGTGAGACAGAAACAAAGACTGAGCGAGATAGATAGAAATAGAGTCTGAGTGAGAGTGACAGAAAGAGAGCGAGAGTGGAACAAACTGAGAGGCAGAGAGAGAGACGAGACAGGAGTCCGCGAAGGAGTCGTAGGGGCTTTATGTGCAGGGCTGGGGAAGGCAGGTCATCCGCATGCTGCGACCGCGAAGGCGGAAGCGTGCGCGCGTGTGGACTAGAAGCGGAAGTAGCAACAGCGGCCGGGGTGGCTGGGGTGGAGGGGAACGCGGAGGCATGGAGGCGGCGGCGGTAGGTGCGGGGGCGGGCCGTGCCGCGCCGGGTAGGGCGTCTGCTTTGTGTTGCAGACCAGCTGTTCGCGCGCCCGCGGTGCTTCTCAAGACGCCTTCGCGCACGCCCCAGCCACCGCTTCAGGCACAGGGCGAGCGACCGCCCGCGCGCCTGCCGCCGACGGACCTATACTGCGATTTTTCTAACTTTGCCCCTCAAGGCCACTCAAATCTCGTCTTTGCGATGGAATATGTCACGTCATTTCGCATCTTTCTCAGTCGTTCCACTAAATTTCGCATGATCGCGACCTTATCAAGCGGTGCATGCGATCATGCGACTTCTACCGGCAAGACCGAGAACGACGCGAAGTGCCGTGATGTATTCCGTCGCGACGATGGGATTTGAGTGGCCTTGAGAGGCAAAGTTAAAGAAATCGCAGTATACGTCGCATTTGTTTCGCTATATTCGATTCCAAATTTACATTCGATCGTTGATAAATTTTTTGAAGATCCCCTAGTGAAACTTGGAAATAGAAATAGACTTTTAGAAATACACTGTTTAACCGTTAACTGGTGACGTGCGGTCCCAGTGACCGGCGAGGAAAAATAAACTCACTGTCTTTCGACCGGTGCAACTCAGAAAGTTTTCGTTTACAGGACCTTCTTATCTCTTTCTAGACAATGTTCGGGCGTGGGCTAGCTTACCTAGTTGCAGCCGTTCGCTTCTAAGAATCAGTTGAAGTTGCGGATCGGTTTTGATGACCGCACCTCGCCAGACGTAGAAATTTATACTTAGTAATAAATTTCATTTAACAGTGTATTTTCCTATTGAAATAAAGGTTGTTTTAAGTAGTCAATATCGTTTGAAAGCCCTTCGGTACGTACTTCAATCGTCAACTGTGAAGAAAAAATATGGAGCAATATATGACATGAAATTCTCTCAGTCAATAATTAAAAATTATATTATTTTCTGTTTATTTTATAAACTAAAAACGCATCAATTTTTCTCCTTAAGTTGCCTCTATTAACGTGAAAAGTATTGCGCAATTCGATGTGAAATGAAATAACGAATTAATCAGACTACAACTTTCCCGGTCACAGCGACCGCACGTCACCGGTTACAGAAGTTTGAAGGCACGTCACCAGTTGACGGTTAAGATTTTCTGATGACATAGCAATCTTATCAGGAACAAGAAAAGATTTACAGAAAATGATAAGTAGCCTCGAACGAATTCTGCAAAGGTTCCTCATCAAAATTAACAAAAAGAAAATAAATTCATGATAATTTGGGATAGAGAAAAACTACAGATCAAAAAAAAATAATGTTAGATAAAACAGAAATAGAACATGTACAGAACGTTTGCTATTAAGGTTACACTTTCACCGAAGACAATAAAAGCACCACAGAAATGAAAAGCGAATTACACTACCAAAGAAGTCGTTCCTAAATAAATAAATTTGTTCAAAAATACCAACCTAAATTTGGATATTGGATTTCTGAAAAGTGGTATCTGGAGTGTCGTATTATACGAATGTGAAGGATGGACGCTTTTACAAATAGACAGGAGTCGTTTAGAAGCTTGTGAGATATGGTTGTGACGAAAACTACTGAAGATTTTCTGGACTGAAAAAAATTGAAATAATGTAATTTTAGAAAAAGTGAAGGAGAAGAGATCTCTACTGAAAACTATTTGGAACAGGAAAGCAAAATTCTTTGAACTTATTTTCAGAAATAAACAATTCTTAAACACAATTTCGGACTGTAAAACTGTTGTAAAAAGAGGAAGAGAGACCTAGAATGAACATTTCAGAACAACTTGAAACCGAATTACAATTCAAAAACTATGCAGAGATGGTAAGGGACAGTGGAGGACAGAACGTTATGGCGGCAGTGACAAGGCACTTTTTGGCTGTAGGATGATGGTGAAGTGAAACTTACTGAATGTTTTTGTAATATAACGGACGGAAAAGAAATGACCTTCCTCAAACAAATTTATTAACAAACTATTATAATTGTCAGTTACAGCTGCAGACATGTTTTGAAGTATTTTACCTCATATTCAGTGCGTCTACAGAACATAAAGGAAAAACTTGAAAACTACAGTACGTAAAACACAAAATTGTAAA
Source organism: Acheta domesticus (assembly GCA_031308135.1). Taxonomy (NCBI): domain Eukaryota; kingdom Metazoa; phylum Arthropoda; class Insecta; order Orthoptera; family Gryllidae; genus Acheta; species Acheta domesticus. The sequence continues at coordinate 5,590,245 of JAHLJT010008446.1, read as the reverse complement.
ACTATTTTAAAAAGCAACAAACATTATTAAGAAACGATACGAAAGATATTTACCCAAGTAACATGGTCAACATGGATCGTGGTGTGCTTCTTACACGGTGCCATTTTGTGTATTGTTCTCTGGCGGACGGGGGCGACCTACTAGGATACTTAACAGGGAACTATATTTCAAATTAGTTTGGTCGTTGAGGTAGTAGATTTTCGGATTTTTTACGAGCGTATTCTGTATGTTTGATTTTGTCTCGCCATAACTACTTACTGTGCTGCCAGCAAATACGTGTTTGAGCGGGCAGCGGTCTTAGGCTCTCGCATCGTCCGTCCCAGCAACAGTCGACTCCCGTTATAGTGAACTCCTGGGGACTAACATGTTTGGTTCACTATAGCCGATGATGTCAAAACTAAATGGAATTTCTCCACAATGATTGATTTTATTACAACAAAATTCATCAACAGCACGAAATGAACATTTCAACATCTTTATTTGTACTTAAAAAATAAATTCGTGCTCTCTCCATACTTGATTCTGCATTGTCCTCTGTCTGTAAGTATCGTAATGTAGCCATGACACCTTCCAATGCCTCTTACACAGTTGGAACACCAATCCCATTCTCCAAAGGCCCTTTCAATCGCCTAATGACATAAGAATGAATTAATTTCCTTGAGTTATTTCCTACGTTCACTATAGCCGAGGTTCAGGTTCACTATAACCGAAGGTTCAGTATATTCGAGTTCACTATAACCGGAGTTGATTGTATCTTGCGGGTTCCAGATGATCGTCGCCATCGGAATGTGACCATAGGACCTCCTGATGTAGAGATGTGGACTGGTATATGTAATTGTTATGCGATGAGGTATCGTTTGTGATGACTTTCGAAAACCCACGTGGCAGAAGATGTTTGTGTTGAAGGGCAAATTTAACGGCTGTGAGCGGACACGTGCCTAATTTCTTTTCAGTAGCGCTCTAAAGATAGATGAATGCCTTACGGAGCCTTGCACAAGAAAAATCTCGTCCCTCTATTTACAGCAAGCCCGTCAGATCTTTTCTTCTTTATAAGCCTCCTCTCTTACATCTCCAGACAGCACTTTTTTCCGCAGTTTGAGGAATTTTCCTTCGAGAAAGAATTCAAGAAAACGAGACATTTCCGTAACGCACACGAACCATACGCGTTTGTGTGCTGCGCAGAGGCGCACCCGGAAGCAAAACTGTGTCTATACAATTAGAGACTATACTGATCGTGAAAAAGAAAAATATTGTTTATTGTAACAAAACAATGATATATAATGAATTCGTTTACGTTTGTATTGTATACATTTTTAAAACATATTTAATACGCCTGTAACAAGTAATCTACTTCAGCTTCCGAGTCAATGATCCCCATCTCGATCAGGTTTTTGTCCAGTTTCTCTGATCCATTGAGCAAATGCTGAGATGGTCCCTTGTTTTGCTTCTGGACCAAATGTAGCTTCCCTGTGCGCGCACGTTTTGTTGAGCACTCCTTTTGCTTGTAGTTCATTGAAGTTGATTTTCTCTAACTCGGGAACAAACATTTTTCAAATATTTTTCTTTTTCTAAAATAATAATTATTTTCTAAATTCTTGTTTCTAGTTTTTCAATTTTTTTTATATTTTTTTTTATTGTGGGCCTCAAGAAAATGTGCGCAGATAAATCTCTTTCGCCATACATCATATACAGTTTTTACTGGTTTTTTGACAAATAAATAAATAAATAAAAGTGGGCCCACGGGACTTCGAATCCCTTCCAGTAGACAAGGCCCAGATTCTCAAATAGGTTTCACTAAATATCTATATGACCATCTGAGAGGTGTCGATGACTTCATTAGATATCCGCAAACACGGAATTATTAAAAAACGATGAAACGGTTTCGAGTTTATTATTACTAAATTATAATATTAATATTAAATAATATTGATTATTCAAGGCTAACAACCTTGTCTTAACCAAGGGATACAGCGGCAAGGTTATCCCCATTATTCCATACGTTGATCTCTGCAGGATAGAATACGACTGGCCCTCGGATGAGAGAAACGTGTTGAATGGTCAATTATGGCCCATACGCGAATAATAATAATAATAATAATAATAATCAATTATATTAAGTTAAATAATAGAGTGTATAAATAAATAATATAAACATATAACAATTAAATTATATTTAATTAAATATAATAATAATATCATTATAAATTATAATATTAATACTATTAAGTGACTTAATGATTGTTATTCGTTTCTTGATAAAAGTTTTCCAATTAAATTTCAAGATAATCAGTTTTTTTGTTTTCGCTTTATTTTACTCGTACTCATTGTCTTAAAATTTGATTCGGAAACTTTTATCAATAAGTTTCGAGTTTGACTGATAAAAAGCAAATATGTGATGGAGTTAACCCGCCTATTCTCATACTGAGGGTACTAGCTGAACTCCCATTCGCTGTGCATCATTGCTTACGACACAACTGACGTCATGTGTTTAGGAGAGAAACATCAGTATTCATGTGTCCCGTTTCAAAACTCAGACTTTTAATTTTTTCAGACTTTTTAATTTTCCAGGTCCCCATTTTCCACATACTCGACATCAGTATTTTTGTTCCTATAGGCCACTAATAGCAACGAATGTCATTCAATTCTTTAATGAAATAAATTATAAATAAACAAGAAACAGTTAAAAATTATTTTATTAAAAGTAAACATCTCAGGGCATCAACTGATGTCAATGCTGACCCTTTCACTGGGCTAGGTACCGTGGTGCTAGTTTTCAGGGCCATCAGGTGAATGCCGGAGCAGTATCCTAACAACGGGCCACGGACTGCGCCCGATCTCTCCTATCTCTTCCTTGTCTTACTCCCTCCCCTTACGCACTCACTAATACGCACTACACTACCACTCAAGATGGGAGACCGGTCGGGAACTTAGAGCTTGTCATGGCTGGGGCGGTGCCCCGCTGGTGGGAGATACCTAGTTAGAGAAACAGCTGGCCGATAGTTGGTCGGCGCCGGATCTCGCCATCCAGCGGGGGAGACTAGCGCCGCCTCCCAAGGAAAATCATGCACTACACTTAACGGACTAATGACGCTGGTAATTGACGCACCTAGAATCACCAACAATCCATCAATCATTAAGTAAACGTCAATTTGATCGAGCATTACATTACAGCTTCCCGCGTCATACACACGCACACACTCACAACACGCACACTTGGAAAAATTCTGGTAACGCCTGTGGCTGCGAGATCGCTTCGTCAGGTCCGCCCATCGCGCCTGGTGGAAATTTTCGGGTTTTCCTCCCAACACAGGGAGCCGGCTCAAGGACGCACTCTAAATTTAGGAGAGTGTCGTTTCCTGATCTATAATACTTGACACGTGTTCCTCAACACAGCCATTCAGTTATTCTGTCTTTCTGAAGATGTAACTCTCGAACTTTTCGAAGTAATATAATGTGGAGTTACGAGTTTCCTTGGTTGGAATAGATTATTGCAGTACAGAAATACAGGAAGATCTTCCTCGGCATTGTCTTTTTATCAAAACAATGATCTTAAGTTTGTTGTTTTGAAAGTAAATAGTTTGATTCCTAATCGTGATAATTTGGTGATTATACGTTGGTTCTCAGTTCTTGTCACCGGACAAATATAAAATTAAATCTTTTCTTTCAATATTTCACAAATCTAATGTGTTCTACTATAATAAACAAATTAAAATTATTTGAACGTCCATAGATTTTATATTCGTATCGTCCTATCAATAATACAATGCAATGTCATAGAATCTAAATGTTCCACGCGTATGTCGAATTTAAATAGAGTTTGTTTCATCGTTGGTATAACACATCGAAAATTTTAAACACGAAGAGAGTGAGATGTGTATAGGATGGACAAGGTCGATCACGAATGCGTCATTTGCTTGCACGAGAAGAGAAAACGGCAGGAGGCGAATTTAGACAAGCTGAGCCCCCGAGGTTATGGGCGCCTACTGACCTCGATTTTTAGTCTGTTTGATTGTTAGTATTGTTTAACAAATGAGTTTCACTACAGCACTATAGAATATTTGCAACTTCGAACATAAAAGTTTTTGGTAAATCGAGCAATGTGTAAATTATAAAGTTTGGTTATAATCAAGAGAATCAGCAGCCGTCAGAGATTTTCTACAATCCTATGGGGTTGTAGAAAATTTTTGAGCGATTTTATCGGGTTTTGAGCGATTAAGCAACAATTGATTAATGAATTCAAGTAGTTTTATTGATTAAAATGGGCATAACACAAGGTTTCAGACAGAGATTTGCCCTTTCGCAAGAATGAAACAGAATAAAAATTAAGAAAAGCACAAAAATAAATACATTCTGATATAACGGTTAGGTTATATACTTGTCACAATCAGTGATATAACCAGGTTTCTCTTATTGGAAGAAACTGTAGTGTAACGTCCAACTCCACTATAGGGTTTTCTTAAAAATACTTTTGCATATATACTTAATTTAAAAGTAATTTTTATTTATTGATGCTTAGATGCTAGTAAAGGTACTTGTCAAACAAGTACAATATTGTTTTTTCTAATCACTCATCACTAATTTCATTTATTCTTGTCAAAAAACTAAAATGTATATTTGATGTACGGGGAGAAGTATAACTTTTCATGACTTCCAGAATCCTTACCCCATTACAACGCATAGTTGAAAGATGAATAAAACCACCAACAGTGATTAGCAACATTTTAAAAAACTGTAATATTCGCTCCTGAGAAACAGAAGAATGGTTTCCATCAGTTAACGAACTACGGATTTGATTTGCCCATCATCATTCACGTGTGCCATCATCTCCAAAGTGAAGATGAGAAGGGAATGTGCACTGAGGTGACCTGTCTAGGAAAGGGGTGGACCTAGAAGTAAACGCCTAATCCATTGCTTACTCAAAAGTACGGATGGCATTAATTAGTATTACGTTGATAGACAGAAGTGAGGTAATACACACACACACACACACACAGAGTGTGCCATTTAACCGGACATATCAAAATAACTCGAAAAACACGCGTTCTGCAAAAAAAAGCTGAGTTAAAAACGAATATCTTTCAGAGGTGCATCTGCCTGTCTTAAAATCAAACCTCGACCCTGCCCCCTGGGAGTGGAAAGGGGAGCAACTTTGAAATGTTGAATGGGAACCCCCATTTTTTATTGCAGATTTGGATTTTACACGAATAAATCATACGTTTTGGCTAAAACACTTTTTTGATTCGTGATGGCACTATAATCTCAAAATAAGATTTTTTGCAATTCTCGAGAAATTATATTTTGGCTTGGAAAATAAAGAAACACCTATTCAATACTTCAAAGAAGTATTTAGTGATAACAGTTAAGCCCCCACCCCCATTTCTAAGGAGTAGGGTGAGTGGTAACTATCAAGTCTCAAACGGGAAACTACATTTCTTTCATTAAAGGACAATTAACGTATAGACTTTTTCATTTGTGAGGGGGAGGTGGGCTTAACTGTTATCACTCAATCCAATATGTAACTTCTCAATATTTGCAAAAAAAATATTTTTGAGATTACAGCGCCATCCATCAGAAATTTAAAAAATGGTTAAGACCAATCTCCTGTATTTTTAGTGTAGAATCCAAATATGAAATAAAAAATGAATTTGAGTATGAAGGTGGCTTTTGATTTGAGGTCAGGAAGATGTATTCCTTGGAAATTTCGGTCTGAGAAAAGTTTTTGTACGATGCGTATTTTTTTTAGTTATTTGGAATGGTCAAGTTAAATGGGATACCCGGTATACATGTTCGTATGACTAACGTAAAATAAGTTATGTAGAGACAACTGCTAACATTTTATCACTTGCGTCGTAATAATTTTCATTTAGAATAATTTATTCGTGACTTTACAAAGAATGGTCATGACGTCAGCAACACGGAGGAGTCATATAAATTTAAAGGCAGTCAAATTAAAAGACGAATTGAAGACAACTGCTCATGTTTATTTGGTTAGGGAGTCTACTGGTCAGATGCTCAATTTTTTCGTATGACTAATACTATTCTTCTTGGCGCCTAAAATCACGCTCTAATGTCTATCATTGTGGGAATGTGGTTGTTGACAATTTATTCACAAATGTCTATCAATCTCCTCACAGACAACGAGTTATTTGTGTGGCGAGGAATCTCCTCATTTTTGAACAACATAACACCGGGGGAGGTGGCTGAGAGCATCAACTGATGTCTCTAACAAGTGAGCCACGGACCGGCGAACATTCTTTCCTGTTCCTATCTTCATCCCTTACAATTCCACTCACATGAACTACACTGCCACACATACCGGAAGATCGGTTGGAAGCTCAGAGCCTGCCCCAGCTGAGATGATGCCCCGTTGGTGGCAGATGCCTTGTGGAGGGAAAACCCGCTCGCGTGTCATGCACTACGCTTACGGAGATAAATACCTTGCAGTTGACGAGCACGGAATCATTAATCAAATTCAACGACATATCGATTACCCTAAACCACGGCTATTACCCTAAACCACGTCTTTCCAACTGGCGACCCGCCGGATCTTTTTGTGCTGCCTGCAATTACTTTGAAAAATTTAATTATACCAAACAAATACAAGGTTTTTTAGTTCTTTTGTTATTCATTTTTATAATTACATAACAAATTATAAATGTGAAATAACTTCGTGAATGAAGCTGAAAGCCCTCAATATTCTCACTAAACAATTGCAAAATAAATTTATTTTTATTTAATGATATATTAATTTTCTCGTTGCATGTACATTAATCATTAAGTATGTTGAATGAAAGTCGTGTCTGATATATATTTGTTTCAGTATAATCTCAGTAGTTAGGGTAAAAACCATCTTAAATGACGGTGCGGCCCGCGGCTTAATTAGAATTTGATATGTGGCCCATAAGCCCTTCTGAGTTGGAAAGCCTTGGCATACAGGAACCATATTTACTAGCTTCAAACTGTCTTCAGAAAATCTGCCCCAAAGGCGGCTAGTTGACACACCTATTTAAGATAGTAAGAGTCTTTTTTTTTGTACAGACCATAATTTGCTGGAAAATCGTTAATTTTGAGTGGAAAATTGAGACCAATGCAAAATATATTACAAGAAAATTGAATTTTTCCAGTTAAATAAAATTTTTCCAGTTAAATAAAATGTAGCTTTGTACACGTAGACGAATTGGCCTTGAATATGAAATTCACCAGCACATTTAGTAGCGCGGAAACTAGCCGCTAGGAAGGTTTCCAAGTAACTGAATGTGCTGGTGAACTTCAAATTTAAGGCCATTTCGTCTAGGTAAACAAAATTACATTTTATTTCACTGGAATAATTCAATTATCTTGTAATATATTTTGGATTCGTCTCAATTTTCCCCTTAAAATGAATGACTTTTCGATCAAATTCTGGACTGTCCAAACAAGAGTGTTACCAACTGTATATCTTCCACAGCGCGGTGGCCACACAGGTCGTCGCGGAGCTGCCCGCCCAGCCCGGCGGCCCCGCCTCTCGTGCGCGCGACGGCGACCAGGGCCCCGACGCTCTCTTATCAGCGAGGCGTGGCGGGGGCGTGGCCGGGGGCAGGGGCGGGGGCGGGGCGGCGGCCGCTTCAAAGGCCCGCCGAGTGTTTATTCTGGGGGCGCGACGTCGTTAATCCGTCGCTGGCTGCGCCGAGCTGCGCCGGCTCGCTGCGCGCGCAGACGGGAAGCACGCCGAGGTCTTCTTGTCGCGCGGCTCCGGCCCCGCCCCCACCCCTACCATCGCTGGAATAACACATCGGGTTTTGAGCGATCAAGCAACAATTGACTAATGAATTCAAGTCGTTTCATTGATTAAACGTATTGATTAAAATGGGCACAATGCAAGGTTTCAGAGGTTTGCCCTTTCGCAAGGATGAAACAGAAAAAAATGGAGAAAATGCACAAAACTATATAAATTCTTATATAACGATTGTGTTATGTAATTGTCAGAATCAGTGACATAACCAGGTTTCTCTCGTTGGAAGAAACTGTAGTGTCACGTACAACTCTCCTGTAGGGTTTTCTTAAAAACACTTTGGCGTTTATACTGAATTTAAAAGTAATTTTTATTTATTGATTCTTAGTAACTAGACCGCCGCCACTCCCCTCCCCTCTCTTCCCGCCCCCCTCCCCTCCCTTGCCACCCCCTCCACGCCCCTCTGGTGCTGCTTCTGCAGACGACTGGCTCTAATTCCACGATTCCTAGAAGTCGATGTGTGAGAGCGTGTCTGTCGGAGAGTGGTCATGCGTGTTTCAGACAGAAGAAACGCTGGGCGGAAAGTGGGCGTTCTCCCTTAGCTTGATATTGTCACAGTTCTGTAATTCAGCTCGCAATAGAATAATCCCCTGTTATTAAAGTGGTTGACATCATTTTCGTAAAGATTATTTGAACTGATAGAATTACTGAATTTTCTTTTGCTTATATTGCTTTACTGTTTTCGTATATGCCTTGCAGACAAGATATTCGTGTATGTTGTTTGTCGACACTCCGCCATAATCTGAATCCTTCCCCCTCTCCTTCCATCGTCGTCTGCCCCGCCAACTAGACCACATATAGAAACAGTTGGATCTAATTTCAAGATTCCAAGAAATCCATGTGAATATACGCGTCCCGAAGTGATCTTGTGTAGAGAGAGACTAGCAAGGAGAGTGGCTGATTCCATTAACGTGACGTCGGTACACTCCTGTGAAACGAATGTGGAGGGATACGATATGTACAGTTAAAATCACCGAAAAACTAATACTTTCATGGGCAATACTGAAATTATTATTTAGATGAGAACACGGAATTCTTTGGGTTTGTACATTCTCATTATTATTTTCATTATCACTTTGAAAACTCAATAGTGTTTGAAACGATTGATATATTGATTGTTAGTAATTCCGGGCGCGTCAACTACTAAGGTCATTAGTCCCGTAAGAACAATGCATGTTTTTCTCCAGAGGTGGCAGTGGCCTTCCCCGCAGGATGGCCCAGATCCGGTGCCGACCTACCGTCGGCTCGAAGTGCTTTCATCAACCAGGTATCTCCCAACAGCGGTGCACCGCCCCAGCCGGGACAAGCTCTAAGCCCCCGACCGGTCTGCCGGCATATCTGGTAGTGTAGTGCATGTTAGTGTGTGTATAAAGGGAGAGGATAGGACAAGGAAGAGGAAGGAAAGATCGCGTGCTGTCTGTGGCCGGATTTTTAGGGTACTGCTCCGGCGTTCGTGTGGTTTTCATCGGACATCGCCGCTAGAATTATCCTCCAGACAGCGACTGAATTCGGCATAGCTGAGAACCTAGTGTCGATAATCCTGCCACCGTCGGGGCTCCGATGTCTTCCACAGGGCATTTCGTTCATGTACAAACGCAACAGTCACTTTTCAAGATTCACCTCCGACAGCTCAGATCGGCGGAATAAATCAAAATTAATTTGATATGGGTCTGCCGACTTCAAAGTTCGGCCGTGTTCTCCAGAACTTGTCGGATGCAACGAGACTGTGTCTTTGCTCGTCACCTTTTCGGTTAGCGTGAAAGGCGAATTCTTCCGAAAACGTTCATCTCGATCAGGTTTTTCGTCCAGTTTCCCTGATCCTTTGAGCAAATGCTGAGATGGCCCCTTGTTCTGCTTCTGGACATAAATGTAACTTCATTATTTGTGCACGTCTTCTGAATTTCAGTGGGAAATATAGTTATTAAAATTCTCCATATTATCGCGGCAAAATGTATTATTCTTTCATGAAGAACATGAGGGTTCAGGGCAGGAATTTATAGCTAATTTAACTTTGAAAATATATTTTATTATATAGGAGCGAATATTTTGTCAACAAAACTCGAAAAAAACCTCTCAAAATTCGACTAGAATATGGTTTAGGATAGAGATCACAGAATTATGAAAACGTGCACAAATTTCAGATTTTATTTACAATGTCCCAGGAAAAAATAAGCCTGGAGCCATTTTTGAGAAAAAATTGAAAATGTTAAGGCTTCATGCAAAGCGCGCTTAAAAATCAAAATATCTGTTTAAAATTTGCAGGGCCACGAATTAGACACGATCGATTGCGGAATATACATTTTGGAGAAAATCGGGTGAACTGTTTAGAAGCTCGTGTTGATCACAGAAGAATATAGAAACTGACGGAGCGTCAGAGACACAGACGGATAGCCAGACCACAGAATAGCCAGACTGGCGGACGGGCAGACGGAAGGACGGAATTAAATTCAGCCGCCGCGCCGGCCACTCTGCGGAGCGGCACAGCAGGCAGAAGCGGCGGCGGCGGCGGCGGCGCAAGCGGAAACGAAGGGTTGGACGCCGGATGGGCGCCGGGCCGGGGGGGGGGGGAGCGCGAACGGGAGTGAGAACTGCGGCGCGGGATTTTCTTGCAGGCGATAGGCTACGCAAAGAGTGGATCCGTATTTATTTATTTACGTCACAAAGAGTTTAAAACTGTGTGTGACGAGCAACGGGGAGAAGTGAAATTTGTACACGTTTTCATAATTCTGTGATCTCTATCCTAAACCGTATTCTAGTCGAACTTTGAATACAGTAAAAAGAGCGTTTTTTTTAAGTTTGTTGACAAAATATTCGCTCCTGTATAATAAAATCTATTTTCAAAGGTAAATTAGCTATAAATTTGTGCCCTTAACCCTCATCATGTTCTTCATTAAAGAATACTTTTAGCCGCGACAATATGGAAAACGATAATTTGAATAACTATATTTCCCACTGAAATTCAGAAGACGTGCACAAATAATAAGTTACATTCTTACAAAAAATAGTTGCTATAACTTCTGTCCCAACCCTCGTATTATTATTACATGAAGATGCGGATGCTATTAGACGGCACGGAGTGGAAGATATGGCCAGGACAGTACAGGCTGCGGCGAAGGCGAAGGGGGAAGTGGGAAGGGGGAGTGGGACGGGGCGAGTAGGTTGGGTGGCTGTGGCCTTGGAGATTCATCCCTCGATTCCTCGGAGCCAGTAACCGCGCGTGCCTCGTTGCTTGGGGTGTCGGTTGGACACCTTCATCAGGGGCTGGTGCAGCCGAGGGGCTGCTTGGCCATTGGGCCAGGCTTTGCTATCCGCGTCATTCCACTCGAAAAGAAACGCCTTGTACCTTACACTGGACTCACATTTATTCGTGTGTTGGAACCCTGCAGGGTTACTACAGCAAATTGCGGATTGCTACTTCCGCTACGAGATCTGTTGTACTCACAATTGCAATTTTTAGAATTAAAAACTTCCATCATTACAAGAGAATTAAATAAAGTACGTAATTGACAATTTCCAAATAAGTATGTTAAAATATATCCCTTACAATAAAATGATTCAGGAAAATAAAATAATAGGGCCATTTTAAGTGTTGTTGTCTGTAAAACTGGGAAAATGTTGTTAACAGTTTCGGAGATATGACTGTTTCCTGAGGGTCATTAGGATATCGCCAATCAGTGAGATAGGTACGTTTGTTTTTCGGCATCAACAGTATTCAATGTCCGATAGCAATTTTGAATCACCTGAATAGTAATCATTAAAATACTGGAACATGTATTGAACATTTTTACAGAACGTTTGTTTTAGGCGTCATTGATTCCGGAAAGTTTTAAAACACGCTTCTGTTCTTCTATTTTGATGTCTTCTGGTGAAGGGCCATATCTCCAAGACTGTAAACTGCATTGTTGGAAAATATTATAATCGATATAATTTTGAAATGCATATGCGACACATTTTCACGCGACTGGCCGACCTTCGTTCGCATCAGCCTCATTCCCCAGTTCATTTCTAGCAGCGAACCTGACACGTGGTTTTCTGGAGGTCACAGAAACAAGCGAGAGAAAGGAAAGAGAGAAAGAGATGGAGAGCGATTAGAGGGGCGCGGACGGGCATGTGGAAGAATTGAACCCCATAGAGAGAGCAGTAATTCCTCGCCATCCGCGAACTCTCTATTCGCGAGTTCTGAACATTGGCGTTTTGAGAAATGCTACCAGTTTTAACATTCCCGAGTGCGTCGTTCAGTCGTACTTTATTTTGTTTTGAAAGCGGACACATTTCATTTCCTCTATCAGCGCGATCTTGGGAACAAACTCGAAAGAACCGGAGCTCCAAGGATCACGTTCACCAAAATGTCAAAGGTATACTGTCAATTCATAGTAATAGAATAACAAAATTGTAAAATAATTCAATTCAGTTGTGTCAAATTGGAGCTAAGCGTTTGGGGAGGTAAGGGTCTGTCAAATGAACAGAAAAGCCATTCAGGATCTGTGAAACTCTCATTATAATGACTTCACAGAAGAAGAGCTTTTAAGAAGTCATCAGCGCAGAAAACTCGAACGTAATGCTGAAGTAACGGAAGCGAAACTGCATCCTGAAGCAACTTGAAATTGGTTAATGGCGTCCTAAAATGTCAACAAGCTCTGATTGAAAGGGCATTCGAATGTGATCTGAACATGGAAATAACTTCGAAAGTTAAGAGAGAAATAGAAGCAACAACTCTTCCATATTTACTAGATATTAGAACGACGAGGGTGATGAAAAAAATCCTTTATCCAATGACTTTCAACTTCGAAATATGTTTCAAATATTTTTTATTTATTCTCTTTGGGATGTTAATTGTGAATTCTGTTTGTAGTAGCTCTTATTCTCTTCTACTGCAATTGTTTGTCGGATATTTTTCCCTTCTTTTTTAAAGTTTTTCTGTGTTCGCGAAACTAACCCACTTTTTTTCATTAAAAGATAGACTCAACATTCGGGGATTTGATATTCGTGATGGTTTTGGGGAACCTAACTCTCCCGAATGTTGAGGGATTAGGTTGGGAAGCGCAGGAGCCAGTGGCGGAAACGAGGATATTGTCAAAGTTTGGAGTGTGCTGGTTGGAGTGTGCTGGTTGGGTTGTGCTGGGTGGGGTATGCTGATTGGGGTATGCTGGGTGGGGTGAGCTGGTTGGGATGTGCTGGTTGGGATGTGCTGGTTGGGGTGTACTGGTTGGGGTGTACTGGTTGGGGTGTGCTGGGTGGGGTATGCTGATTGGGGTGTGCTGGGTACGGTGTGCTAGGTGGGGTACGCTGGTTGGAATGTGCTGGGTGGGGTGAGCTTGTTGGGGTGTGCTGGGTGGAGTGTGTTGAGTGGGGTGTGCTATTGGGATGTGCTGGTTGGGGTGTGCTCGTTGCTTTGTGCTGGGTGGGGTATGCTGGTTGGAGTGTGCTGGGTAGGGTGTGTTGGGTTGAGGTGCTGGGTGGGCGGTGCTGGATGGGGTGTGCTGGGAGGGGTGTGCTGGTATGGGGTGTGCTGGGTGATGTGTCGTGGTTTGGTTGCGCTGGGTGGGGTGTTTTGGGTGAGGGCTGGGGCAGCGGATGTGGATCGGCGATATGTGATTCTGAATTCACGATCCCGAGAAGTTGATGAGTGCCTCGTAAGCACACGTGTCCATTGAGATCCTGGAGGGCCCTCAGGTGTATTGAATGCGAGACCGTAATATAATGCTATAGAATAAACAGTGGCGGTTTGTATACACAACTCAAACGGCTTTGCAGATTCAATGTAGTACTTCAGGACATTACTGGGAAGAGGAATTACAACGGAGAATGAAAATTTGAGGAAGACCGATCCCGCGAAGAGTCAGGTTGGTCGATATTCCAGGGCAGCGGGTGCGATAACTCCGTGACAGCAATGGCGTTGCCTATGTTTTTATTTATTTGTCATAAAGCAGTAAAAACTGTAAATGACGTGTGGGGAAAGAGATTTATCTGCGCACATTTTCTTGAGGGCCAGAATAAAAAAACGAAAAAATGAAATAAAAATATTTGAAAAATGTTCGTTCCCGAGTTGTAGAAAATCAATTTCAATGGTAAATGAACTACAAGCAAAAGGAGTGCTCAACAAAACGTGCGCACAGTGAAGCTACATTTACGTCCAGAAGCAAAACAAGGGGCCATCTCAGCATTTGCTCAATGGATCAGGGAAACTGGACAAAAACCTGATCGAAATGGGGGTCATTGACCCGGAAGCTGAAGTACATTACTTGTTACAGGCGTATTAAATATTTTTTAATCTATACAATGCAAACGTAAACTAATTCATTATATATCTTTGTTTTGTTACAATAAACATTATTTTCCTTTTTCACAATCAGTATAGTCTCTAATTGTATAGAAACAGTTTTGCAGCAGAAAAGATTTTACTTTTAACTAAAATTTGTGTACCGACTTTAATTGTTTTATGTCATCTGGCAATGCGTTGTAAAGTAACGTACATGTATTGTACGTTGATTTCTTGTACTGAGCTGTTGATACTGACACTTGATGCACGTGATTTCTACGGCGTGTGTTGTAATTATAAATATCACTATTGCATGAAAAAATGTTCCCTGCGTTAAGTAGGTCGTGTTGCTGACCGAGATGCCCTAAGGCCGAGTCCCGGCGGTGGTGGCTTATTCCCATAGCTAAGTCCGATTCAACCTCTGTCGTGTGAAGAAGGTTGGCAGCCTGCAGCTCTAGTCGGTGGTTTTACTGGGTTTCTCCGATTAATGACAAGCGAATGCCAGAGCAGTACCTTGAGAATCACGTCACGACCTCGAGCCCTGGGTCTTCGTCATCTTTTCCCCTTCTCATCCTTTAGACACACATTTGTATTCATTACACTGACGCACATGTTGATACACCTGTCGCGAGTATGGAACTGGGGCAGTGCCCCGCTGGAGGAGATACCTTGCGGGCTAACGTGTAATTCGGAGCCGGATCTTTCTTTTGAGTGGGAGAAGAACATGACCACCTCCTAGGAGATTACATGCAATACACTTACGGAGATAATGGTCATAATTAGTGCGCCCGCAAACTAAATAATCAATCAAGAGCAAACGGAAGATTGTGATGGGCTATCACCGGTAAAAAATCAGACCAATTTGTAAGTAGTAGGAAATGATGATATAGAGACCGGATTTTTATGTACTTACATACTTTTTGTCTTTCTACTTACCGTTCTCAAAATTGTAATCTTGGCGAATCATAGCCCTCCTAACACAATGTCGAATTTTTTCGTTACATATTTTTCATATTTAGTACTATATTACATATTTTGCTGTTTTCACAATACATTTTCTTATGTTGACTAAACAAGTATCGCGCTGTGCTCGTGAAGTGCTGTGATAACCAACGGCAAAGATTGACTTCTCTCGGACGCCCAAACACGTTTTCATTTAAAGAAAAAGTAAATGGAATCTCATTTTCCATAGGGCGCACATGTAAAACATACATTGCTATTTTCGACCAACTCGCATACCATTGTTTTTTCAATTATTCCTAAATTATACCTCTATACAGTCATATTTTTATTGAAATCTAATGCAAATGGAATTTAATTTTTTGGCAATGTGTTTTATTGGCATAATAATTAATTTATCACTATGTGATTTTGTAGGACGTTGAAACTTGATTGCAATAAATTTCATATTTTACAAATCAAAAAGACACTTCCATCCAGACACCATTAAGCGAATTGTATTGTGACTACAGGGAGTGACATTTTATTGTTAGCAGTTTTAGTCTTGTGTAAAAGTATGTTACATACTTATAAGATAACAAAAATGTTCGCAGTATCAATAGCACTTGTTTCCAGTTGGTGATTGGAATTTCTCAGCTTAAAAAAAAAGAGTGAAAGAATGAATTATATAGTATACACGAAAATAAGCAAAATAGAACAAAATTATGTATTGTAATTTTTTAAACATGGTGCACCAATCAGAAAAATTTGAAAAAAATCCTAAAAATAGCTGATTTTTAGGGTAACACTTGAGACTTTTCTCGTGCATCCGGCAGAATAACAACTTAAATGAATAAAAAATCCAAAGTTTTCAAGTCCATTCGCGGCAAATAAGCTTAAATTAATCTGGCCACAAATTGTTTACAACAGACAAAATTTTTATTTCGATATCCAGGTACAAAAATAGAAATTAAAAAAGCGACATTTCGAGGACTATATTTTTCCTCATCTTCAGATATAAACAGTAAAGAAAGAAGATATAATCTAAACATTGACAAGAGTATGAATCAGTAGTCATAAAAATGCATAATGAAAAAGTTAAATGAAGAATATAGAATAGTACTCGATATAAAATAAATATATACAGGTGGAGCCTCACCAATTCAAATAAAATATTTTTTGCTCTGTATTTAGTATCTGTAGCCTGACTTCACATTAAATAAAAAACATTTTATTTATTTGGTTGTATTTTTTGGTTACAACATAATGAATTTTTCCCATACATATATATTAATATATTTTATAATACATAATTATATACAGGGATTAGGGTTAACATTTTATTACTCCGATTCCATCTATTGCTTTTCTGAGCAGCATTTTCGTTATTTCCGGTCTACAGGAGTGCCTCTGCCTAAGATGGATCTTGCGATCCCCTCCGACTGAATCGCCGTCCAAATCTCTTTGGCAGATGCTGTGCGAAGGGGCGGGGCCTTCCGTCGAGCTGCGGACCCGAACGTCTCCTTGGATATCGTCTTGTGTGAAGCTTCCAGGTCGACAACACTGCCTCCTCTTATCTCAAGATACTTTTATGTAAGTGTTTTCGTTCTATTTCTCATCATACATCCACGCATGCTGGTATGTCCCCGTGCTGTTCTTCTACACATACGTGTAGCTTCAATCTGCGCCCGTTTTCGGGAGCTCTGTTTCTGTTAGTGGTAGGAAGATGGTATTTCATCACCAATACTATGAAATTAAATCTTGAGTTTGCTGATTGTCCAAACAGCTTTTATTATATTGGAAAAACGGTTCTAGTTTTCAACTGTAATAACCACGATTGTTGTTAACTTCATTCATAATTCCGACTATGTACAACAAAAGAAGGGGTGGATATTCTAAGCTCAAGAAAATGTGATTATATTTCTACTGTACACCTTACATACAATTATGTTTACTGTTTTTAATGATGAATGAAATAAATTATCGTGTGCTTTCCTCGGGGCTGGATAAATATCCTACGTGGCGCTAATCATGAGCAAACTATGAGCTCCTCTTCATAAAACAAAATTAACTATAATCGTCTCTATACTTTAGTTAGTGGTTTGAGCTAATGCATATTCGTCGATTTTTGTATATATACATAGAATTATTGTGTTCTGTGATTTCAAAATAACTGCTCTTTTTGTATTTAATCTGTTTATGTAGGTGATACAAAAAACATTAAATTGTTTTTATGACTGCTACTCTGATAATGTATGCAATGGTGCTTTCACATGACTTTGGCTACCTTTTTTTTCATTTATGTAAAGAAAATGTTGCTTTCATTTTTTTACACATATCTACAGTAATTCAATCTTAATGACATTTTGTACGTATTGCCTTTAAAGCCAAATGTATGAGATTTTGTAAAAAAAATACTCCTATCCTTTTCTTGTCGACCAACATTTAAAGATGCACTTTTTGAGTTTTAGCAATTATCATGCCAATAGTGAGTAAATTCTCTAAAGTGAAATGAATTACTTCTCCAAAGTGTATTCCTCAAATCCAATACAATTCCTTACAAAATGCATTTTTATGAATTCCTAAAGCGCACTTACGCGTAGAGTAATTATATGTTAAAATTATTACTGGAAGTTTACCGGAAGAATGCAACAAAGCATCTGCATAAAGCTGTCCAGAGCAACGAGGGTTGTAGAAATGTCTACCTTGTAAGAGAAAATAAATTATTTTGACTATTTCTTTGCGTTATTTCCGGAGGGCACATTCAATTTTCATTAAAGCAATAATATTTCTGCCATCGGATGAATGTGAGCATTCAACGTTAGCATTTGTGCATTATATTTGGATCTCAACGTGACTATTTTTCGACAGAGCTAGTTTGCCATCAATTAGTTACCAATTACCGTAAAGTCTAGTTTTCCTTTGATCTACAACGTCATTCAATCACAGTTGCCACTCTCTATCCTGTCCACAATGTGGTTGTCGATTTCCTGGAAGATGCTTGCATAATTCTATGCTACATTGTGCTCCCTTCAAAGCCCAACCTGCATAAAGCATTAATTGAGAGTTCATAGCTTGATAGTTTGTGGTATTTGAACAAGGATACTGGAACGTAGCTCTTGAAATGGGGTCGCAGTAAGTAGCTCTCTTCATGAAATTTATGAAATGTTATAATAACTCGTATCAAAACTGTCATTATAACTTAGTTACTTTATAACGTGGTCATAAAATGGAAGCTGAAGAAATGATGAGAAATGATAAAAGGTATTATTCAGAAAGGGGAAAATATTACGAAGGAACGTGTGCAATGAAAATGCCGCAGGCTGCTTCCGTTTGATAGCCAATTCCTGGTTTGCTGATAATTCGATCTCCACTTTCGCACTACCAACGCTAATTCTTGTCATCCACATGGCCTAGGTCTACATGTACGCGCCTCTGCTGGGAAATAACAGACGCTGACATTGCTTGTAATTAGAACGTGTGATCAAAGGCTTTGTTGGGGGAATGAAGTTTCTCCAAATACACGGTGATGAGTGTTGGTTTATACATATTTTGCATTCCTACTAGTCCTGGTTTCATGTCGTGGAATGTTTCATGGAAGTCTCACGTTCCTAAAACTGATCTTTATTAGTATTCGGTCTAATACACAAGGACTTACTCCAAAAGCAGATTTCCTAGCACTGGCAAACAAGATAGAAGTGAATATTGCTGTCTGTTATGAGAGGATCCGTCGATGCTCTGAAAATGGCACTAAATTTAATTTTCAAACATTAAATGAAGGTATATTACACCTCCCAAATACATTTCAAAAATATTATTTTATAACATTTTTCGTATGCTTATTGGATCATGCCAAGAACCTACATGGAAAAATGAAGAACAAAAATGAAATTTTAATTTGGGAGATAATTGAACTTCATTCAGAAAAACAGGCCGTAACATCATAACTATAGAACGAGCTATATTGCTGTGTTTTTTACTTTTCGTAGATAAATTATTAGAAATAGTGCTTGAATTAAAACAATACTTGTATCACGCTACTATTGTAATGTTTGTAACGTTGTAGTTTTATTGCTTAGGGAGTTGTTTATGCCAACTGTATTCTCAATGCTTTCAATGAGGAAGAAGTGAATGTATTATTTTTTTTGAAATATTATTTACTTCATAATAATCACACGAAATTGTTTTCCCAATTGTCTGCAAACTAACTTTTATGATTTACCTCCCTTGATCCGAACTTCATCGACTTCATTTCTCTGCATTTGAAGTGAAATTAATTTAATTTCAATTTAAGTTAACATTATATAAAGAATCATTAGATTTACTAGTGAGCAGATCATTAATACTTCTAATAAGTAATTTAGGGCTCAAGGATTTCACAAGTGCTAAGAGTATTTTTAAATATAAATTGTGCTACAGATATTGATAGCTAAAATAAAAAACAAATCTTTTTTTTTGCTGATCCCCGGTGGCCGAGATCGCTAAGCCAGTAGTGTCGTAGCGATTTCGGAACGAAGGATCGCGAGTTCGAGTCCCTCCTCGGGCATGGTTGTATTTGTGTTCGTCCTTCCACCCCCCTATCATCACCATATCATGTCATCTTCACATCTACCATAACGTTAAACCAAATAGTGGTCGCTAATGACATAGATGTTGATGCGACCTTAAATAAAATATGTTTAAAAATCCATATTGGTTTAATGTCACCGTTTCTGAGTTGTGGGTAGTTTTAAAATAACTAGGTTTTACCAATATTTTATTTAATCTGCGTTTAGTTTATTCAACGACATTATCAACATTAAATTTCCGCATGAACGTCAAGAATTTGCCTAAATGAATTCGTTGAAGTCGTAGAATTATTGACTTTTGGGTGAATGATCTGACTATGAAGGCTACACCATTGTAAACTACTCAATTAAATAAAAGCGTTTGTTAAGACAGCATTCAAGACATTTTTCGCAACAATCATACCATCTTTTGCACAGTATTTGGAATTCTGTTTCAAAAGTTGCTCCTAACGAGCCCGAACTCTTCAGTGCCAATGACATATATTCAGTCTGGATTTGGTCCAGCTTCCTGGAGATACTTATAGAAAGCGCCCACTATAATCTCTTGTTTGTGTCTGAACTGTAAGTAGTTCTACTATACTCATAAACGTGGATACTTTGAATAGTTATCAACTTAAATAAAATTCTTGTGTTTGGTATTCGTCCAATTTTACGGATTTTCTGATGAGAAATAACACACATTACGTATAAGATAGTACTTTTTTTTAATTTGATGACTCTGTGTATGTGTATGTGTAAATGTGTGTGTGTGTATATATACAGGTGTCCGGGAAGGATACGTCGAAACTTCGAAAATAAGCTCTTAAGACAATTCTAAGCATATTTTGTCTAATATACTACGTGGATATTAAGAATGGTGGGGCGGCAATTAGCACTCAAACGTTGGTTTGAAAAAATTGATTTCTAGGCAAAAATTTGCATTATGGAAGCATAGAAACATGTAAATTGTTTATTATTTACGAAAGAAATGAATATATTTTTGCTCAGACAGAAAAATTAAGAAATAAATAAAAAAAGCAGTCGAATTGTGTAAATTGGGTGATTTTTTTATTTTTCTTTCTGAACAAATATATCATTTCTTTTGTAAATAATAAACAACCTATATGTTTCTGGAGGGTTTCTATGCTTCTAAAATGTGAATCTTTGCCTAGAAATCAATTTTACAAACCAACTTTTGAGTGCTTATTGCGGCTCTGGCATTCGGAATATCCACATAGTTTATTAGACAAAATATGCTCAGAATTGCCTTAAGAGCTTATTTTTCAAGTTTCGACATTTCCTCCCCGGACACTGTATATCAATTTACGACACTATGTATACAGCACATAAAACTAGAAAAAAGTACGAAATTGTTGATAGATTAGTTTCTGAACCCTTACAGATGTGGTCTTTAGTCCCGTTAGTGTGGTAAATTTTTCATCCGGGTATATGGCGGTGTTCCATCCCCTCACCATGGAGGCGTGCCGTCCTTGGCCTGTTAGGGTACCACTCCGACGTTCGCCTGGTACTGATCCAAGAAACCACGAAACTACCGATCAGAGCAGCTGACCGCTAAAATTGTCCTCCAGACAGCGGCGGATTCCGACCTCGCCTGGAAGCTAGTGTAGAGGGCCTGCCACCGCCTAGACCCGACGTCTTGGACTTACCGGTCAGAGCGGCATCACTGCTGCTGTGAGCTAAATTCGACCTGTCAATGTAGTTGTAAAATCAGCTTACTCAGTATGCATTTTTGAAATTTCGGGCCACTTAGTGTCCAATTGTTGTAGTATTATGTTAGTAGGATGATAATCGTTCTGAAATATCCAAAAGTCATATTTCTCAGGCTTTTATTAAATTTCTTGTTCATCTGTGGAAAATAAATATAGGAACACGAACAAGAAATATGAGAAATATTTTTTGTAATCTTTGGTCACAAATAAACGTGCGTAATAGTGAAAACTTGTGTATTAGAATGCCTGTCACTAGCAGCACGACGCAATGAGAACACGGGCCTGCAGGCAATTTGAACACGGCCC